>JABSMR010009261.1:0-11813 GCA_018902295.1 Dusona sp. PSUC_FEM 10030013 | reverse complement strand
TGAAACGTAGGTTTGTTTGAAAATATGTCAAAAACTATTAAACGAATACTTGTATATAAATAGTCGATTACTTACGAAGTATTGCAGCCTGTGGTAACCAACTTCGAATAAGCAGATTCGATGGCTTATTGGGCATAACCTCAGCCTCCCATTTCCAAATCACTTTCCTTGGTATATCGCGAAAAACGTTAATGATCGTCTGTAATTTATCGACTGGCATAGTTGATGCTTTAATCATAGAACCAAAACTAAAAAACAAGACTCCCTCTTTGGCCTCGTCGAGAAATTGTTGAAGTTCCGTAGGCAATGGTTTGAAAACTGGTGAAATGTGAATACCACCGATTTCAATGACATTTGGGAGATTTGGTTTTGATCCATGAAGGGAAAAATGAGTATTCGTGAGGATCAGCGATGTATTTTTGGCGATTTCGCTCAACGGTGGGACATTCGGACCAAAAACATTATGAACAATCTTCTGCAAAGCAGGATTGTATGAATATTCGTAAATAAGTTTGAGCATTGGTAAGGTCAATGTATTTATCGCTCTTTCAAAAAATGTCATTGATGGACCAAAGGCCTGGAATATCGAGGGGATATAACTTGGATTATCTTCATTTGAGAAGCGTCCGTTAACCCATGGCATCAATTGATGAGACGAAACAGCGATGAACGGGGCCTTAAAACGATCGACGAAACCCAAAAAGCAATCACTGTTAAAAGCCTCGGTTAACACAAGATCAAATTTAGCATCCGATTTAATGAATTTTTGAACTTCCGGATTGTACAGTCCATTGTAACAGGCATCTAGCGCCCAAGATCGCAAAAGCATCACTTCGAAAAACATGCTAATCGGGGAATGATGTATTATTTGGAGATCGATCACGTTCAGGAATACATCGGCCGATTGATTCGCTAGATTTATATCACGATAATTCGGCAACGGTGAACTCGTACGATTGTCACGAGGAAAATAAGATATTACTGTTATATCGTGACCTCTTTGGGCAAGCTCTTCGAGCAACGGACGAAATACGTCAAAATGACTCTTGCCAGGATGTCCGAACAAACCGAGTATACGATATTTGACGTTAGCTTTCGACTGACTAACGACATCGTGATTGATCCTCGATGAAGCACTGCTCCTGGAAGGATTCGGACGCAAATCACATGTACAAAGATCGATGACAGCTAGACACGACAACACATAAATTATCCTTATTGACTGTGTACCAAACATTTTTCACTTCTTCGTTAAGACCACAACACAAAATGTCAACTTGTTCAAATTACTTCAGCCCAATAATTTAATATTATTTCCTCTCTTCTCTCTTACTTCTATTAAATATTTTTTTTTTTGTTATTCCTGTAGTTTTATAAATTCATTTTTTACATAGCGATTATGTTATAATTGTTTTTGTTATTATATTACAATTGTGTGATTTTTAGTATAACTATTTTAATTGCTATTCATGGCTTTTCGATCGATTTTAATTGGATTTCGTGACACTCGCGATTTCGTTGTGTACTTGTACGTGCTGCAGGCACTTTCACTTTCAAGAGTAACATTCACGAAAGCCCTATCGAGTTCCATGAACACGTTTTTTTTAAATTCATTTCCTTTCGACAGACAATACGAACGCGGGACGGCTCACGAATAACTGATGAATTAACACAACTGTTTGAATCACACGAGACTTTGATCACGTCTTCGCTCAAACAGCACAACGCTTGCTGGCGCTCGTCTCCTTCCTAAACGTCCATCGTCATACAATCGCAATCTTGCCCCACTACAAGTACACTTTTAACTCTATAGCGAAGGGGAATTTTGGATGGGATATTTCTGGCTACTGTTGAGATAAATATAAATCGGCGCTCTCTTTTTTTCGTCGTCGCCAATGGATACTCCACTACCATCGCGAATACTTTAGCTTTAAAATGTTTTACAAATATATTCGTTCATTTATTTATTTTATTTGCATATTGCGTGTTCGCTATGAAGAAATTATTAAAAACGGGATTAAGTTAAATTGTTAATGCAGTTTTTACTATCAATTCGAAACCTGACCAACGATTATTTTGAAGATTTCGACTTTCATTGATACTTTTTTCTTTAATATCGTTGGTATTCTAAAAAATATGAACTAACTTAATATTTTTAACGATTGTCCAAAATTTGACGATTCTTTAATAAATAGTAAAATTTTTTTTAAAAGCGTTATCGAACTGTTTACCGATTCCAATCTGTTAGCACAGTATTATGCATGGTTTCGACATACTTCGAGCAAATGTTATTGCGAAATTGAGCTGTTATCAATAAAACGCATATAATAGGGAGATAGATAAAAAAGATAAGTTAACCTTTGTTCAGTTGATCAATGAAACTAATAAGTTCTGCTCCACTTCCGTCCGATATTCCATCCGCCCATTTTTAATCACTTTTAACCGTTAGTGCTTATTCCCTTGAATTTTCAACGTAATTTTAAGAACAATGATTTATGTTTCCACCATAATTATTTCGTATAAACAAATTGCAACATTGATTTTTTACACTAATGAAAAACGTACTTTTCTTCCAAGACGATAATCACAATGATTCATTACTCAACGAAAATTGAATCGTAGAAAAAAAGTGGTTTTTCCAAATTTTTTCCTCGTTCAGTACAAACAGGACACAGAAGCTCGTCACTCTTAGATCGAATTTAAATTTTATCCTCGTGTTCTTTAACACGTGTAGGTTTGGAATGATCGAGTAGCCTCGTGACAAGTAGCCTCGTTGATTAGGGCACCAACGTTATTATAGATATCAATGACTTTGCATACCGGATTAACAGAAACCAGCCTCTCATAATTATTGCACCACAGACACACCCGCAGCCGTGACTTTGACTTTTGAATTCATAATCATTCATTAACCATTCACGCTGTACATGATGCTGTTCATGATGTGAGTGTCTCAGCTCACTTACGCTCAGCGACATAAAGCAATCAAGATCATTTGAGAGAAAATTCGATTTCTTTGGACACTATTTTAACTGATGATACCAAAAAATATAAATAAATTAAAATATACATATAAATAAAGTAAAATGTGTTCCTTTATCAAACATATTGCGCAAAAGAATTATTTGAATCATATCAAAAAGCATAATTCCAATCATAATTGACTTGGCCTCATTACTTTCTTAACCTGACAAATTATCTCCAGAAAAATGATAAAAACTGCAAAAATTCAGTCACACTGTTATTTACCTGCTTTGTCAAATGTTTCCTTCGTTTTCTCATCTATAAACGACATTTTCGAATTCATAAAGCAGCAATTGTCGATTATGCTATTGCTCTGATGAAATTAAACAATAAATTACAAATGGACGATTACAAAGAACGAAATACATCGCAAAGAAATAATGTACATAAATGAATAAACCAGCGGTAATTCATTTAAATAGAATCTTTTGAATTGAAATGATTTTATTTTATAATCACGCTTACCGAAACGTTACGATTTGTTTGCCTTTGTCGCGTCCACTTCACCTGATACTTCAAGGAGATCAAAGTTCATAAAAGGTGTATTTTTCTCTAGTGCAGGTTATCTCATTGCTGAGTATTTTCAAATTTATGACAGTCATGGTAAAAATGTAATCAGGAGGATAAATGTATTAAATTGCTGTTATTAACGTGCAGTGTTGATTTTAATAACTCGTGTGAAGAATAAATATTGAGAAACCCCGGAGAATCGTGTATATGGTTTGATAATTAATATCAAATTTACGTCAATAAATTACACAAGCGAACATAAATTCGACACGTTATTACAGCACGTGTTGAACACTTACGTAATTTCGAATTTTTTTGTTGTTGCCATGGCCACTCCTGCGTCCGTTGAACAACGATATATCGTCAGATCTTGACAAGAAATGTGTTGAGACTACGGTCAAGTAAAAAATATGACGTAAATCTCGGTTGAATGCACGTGCTCGTAAATCATATAATTTTCGACGAAAGATCGATTATGCTCAACGACATAAGTGAAAAAGAAATCTTGTAGCAAAATCCAAAGGTATACCGACTCCTAACTGACAAATAGAGATTTAAAAAATGCCAGTTTATTTCTATAAACAACTCGAGAATCGTGTTTGAATTTCGTATAAAGAAGCCAGATAAATAATTCATAGCGATTCAATAGTAACATGGTAGTCGATGTCATGTTCACTAGTCATCACATTTGATGAAAAATATTACCATAAAACGAAACACAAGATTGACCACATGTATTAATCGCAGTTATATATGAAATGAAATTTTTTGCCGTTTATAAATCCTCATTCCACATATTCTGTCTAGCATTATCCCCTTGTTACAAAATCAGCCTCCGCTATTACATATAAAATGTATATGAGGCATTTCACGTAACTTTTACTTCTGAAACTCTAATCCTTTTTTATTCGTCCGAATTTTCTATCCAATTTTCGAAACACAAAAAAAGCGAACACAAAGTTCAACCGTAATTCCGGAGTAGCTATTGTTCCAATTACTACAGCTATTGTTATTTATATTTGAATTTATTTGCATAGAAAATAATTCTTTAAATCTACATGAAAATCGTAATCCTATTAATTGTTCGTGATACTTGTCGCCGAAAATCATTAAAACAAATGTTTTAGTGTCGAACTTTTGGTTTATTCGAAGAGCCGAATAAATGTGTTTCAGTTTTAATGGAAATGTTGGGACACGAAATATGCGTCATTCGTCAAATAGCAGCACATCTGTGCGAAGAACGAAAATGAGGAAAAAAAAACAAAGGATTTTGAAAATGACCATTCCCCGCACGGTTCAGTACCAACTGTTGCGCGACACATGGTTATTCTCTAATTTATCTACGCAGAGAGCTCTTCGTTGAGTTTTATCAGACTGTTCAAATACGAGATACCGGAGGCCGTAAGATATGTACTCTCCTTTTGAGAGAGGTATGGAAATTTTTCATCGTGTCAATTCATTAGTATACCCGATACGATTGATACGAGATCGTCGTATTATTCAGTTGCTCCATTTACTGTCAGTTTCAAGCTGTGCTAAAAAAAATTACGATCCAATAGAGAATTTACAAAATTTCCAGTCTGTGACGAGGGTGAATGTAACATTAATCGTAGAAATATTTAAAAAAATCATCTCAACGAATACCATGGTGATTTGAATGTCAACAATTTAGTCGAAAGATTCGAATCGACTTATTTCAAATATTCAAAAATTAAGAATCGATAATATTATTCTAAATATCTTGAATAACAACAAAATTAGTAAAACTATTAAAACCGAAATAATTTCCAAGCAAATAATAGATTTTTTCAAAAAGTACAGGAGTCAAATAAACTGAAACGTTGGCTGAATATAAAAAATAACCAAATTAATCGATGTTATTGGTTCATTATTATAATTTGAAAAATTTCAATATTTTTGAAATTTTAATAATTCGATCGGACAGTTCTCATCAAAGCGATTTGCGTATGAAGAAAAATTGAATTTTAATAATATTATAGAAAATGTTGAGTATAAGAAAATGAGAGAATCGTTGAAACGGAAATAATTATCAGGGCCGAAGAAAAGCACAATGTTCTACGGCATAAGTATAATTTGTTGAAAAGTTTATTACACATAGTTCGAGTGAATTGGAACGGTGAATTAAAATTGGAAGTAAATAGAATAATCGATGTTATTGTGAGCGTGAAACTCTGACATTAATGTGCTTTGGCCTCGTGCGATTGGATAGGGCTCGTATGTAACGATTGTACGACGACGAGAGTCGACGAGGGTCGAAGGAAGAGCTCTATAACATGCGGAGCATTATTATCTGTTCGTGTCACTGGAGTCGTACAGCGGCTCAGAAGCAAAATGCACTCTTGGTTGTCTCGAGTGTCCGTTATTCATCGCATTATAGTGTCTCTCTAAGAGCGTACACCTTTAGCAATTAAAAATGCATTCTCTTATCAGACAAACGCATATATTATATGATAAGGGATTTATATAATCTGATTGAGGCGAATAAACTCATTAAAGCACAAATAAACGAGTCAGTTTATTTATCCATTTTGCCAGACTTTTCATTTTCGAATCTCGTTTTTATTGCTCAATTCAGACATCAAAATCATTTTATATAAATTCCTGCACGTATAGAGAAATGCGGGTTTATTACATGTGCGTATTTCCGATTAAGGTCTCGGACAATCGATATCTATCGCAGTTCAAAAAATATCTCCATTTGAAAAACAAAAATCGATTAAAATATTTCAAAGTCAATTTATGTCAAGGCTCCGAAATATTTCGATGATTAGTCACTTGCACAGCACAGTACGTACTCCATTCTTTGAGATAAACATGGAATGAGAGATATTCTAAAAAATACAACATTTTAACGAATACATTACGTTACTTGTATATTTTTTACTTGTTATTCAAATATTCGTAAAGTAAGATGTTTTTTCAATACAAGTGATAAACGCTTTTTTACGATTCATCAAAAATGCCATTATCAGCCAAAAATTGCAGTTTCATTTGATATAATTTAATTAGATTTTGAATGAGAGCCAAAAATTCCATATTTATTTGATATCCTTTGATTAGATTTTCATTGAGAGAAAAAAACGATCGAAGCCAATTGAAAATTCTTGAGGAACACGTACTCTCGGTTTTCAACCTGATAATATTGACTTATGAAAATAGATGAAATAGGAAACGGAGATTTTTCAACGTACACGAAGAAATTTTCTTTATTTCAACATAACTATCGAATGTTGATAAGAAGCTTTTATCTCGTACGTTCTAAATACGCAGGCTTATTGATATTTACCCTCTGGCTAGAACGAAAGTCCACTCCCCCGTGATAATTCGGATTACATTATTAATTAATTGTGTCGAGATAAATAGTTCCGAAAAGTGCAATTTGATAAAACAAAACAAAGAATTGCAGCGTTTTTTTTTTTTATAAATGCGTTTCACTTTTCGATCATTGTGACACACCGAAATATCTATTTAGATAAATCAGACCTAAAATATCTTGAAAACGTGAGATTGCTACTTGCCTGAAGTACCGATAAGATATTTTCAGAAATTATCCTCGATAACGAGGCCAGCAGTACAAACCTATGCGTTGCAAGAAAAAGTCCTGTTCCCCATCGAGTTACATACTTGACAGCACTGACAACAAATCTCGCTGAGCCCACTGTGACGCGTGTATTAAGATTTTCAAACAAATCCAAGTGATTTAATCGTCCGAGATTCACTCTCGTGTTGAAAACAAGACGTCGTTTCTCGATACGTCAATAAGGATATTAATAAAATGTAATAGAGATCGTAGCTGAAGAATCGATACAAAAATGATTAAAATTGAGGTGCATAAATATAACAATTTATCAAATGATTCGTTTAATTGATAATTTGATTCGCTAGTGAAGGATTTAAAAGGAAATAATTGAATAATTCAATAATTGGTAAAATCGAGGATTTTTTAGGTTTTTTTGTTGTTGTTTTGTTGTTTGAAAATTGTGTAGTTGTTTTATGGAAGAGATAAAATACAAAAACTTGCAGATAAATGGGAGAAGTCGAGATACGGGAGTTGTTAAATATTTGACGGGATTCTACACGAATATATATCAATGGGTGTGGGTCAAAGTTGAAATAATCTCGAGATTGACGAGTTGTCAACCGTGAGGAGATAGGAATAAAGAAAGTACGTATGAACGCTATAAATACGAGAGAAATGGTGGGGGTTCGAAGAATTTTAAAACGTTGACAACGGGGGATGATGAAAAGAACGGTGCATGTGTTAGCGTGTCACAAATCCTCGTTGATTATATCCGCGAGAAGCGATAGAGTAACGATCGGAGTTAGGAGACGAGAGAGCGAAAACAGTTCGTCCGTACAAGAGTAGTCTCGAGCACGAGAAGAGTGTTCTTCGGCTCTCTTCAGAGCGAAGTGGATTAAAAAGAATTTTTCGCGAAACCCGAGAAGATTTTTGTGTCCCTCGTGATAAAAGCTTACGAGAGTCTCGAATTAACATTAATTCGTTTTAATTTGAGCTCACTCCGTGCTGGAGAGAACGGAAACGAGTGGGTGATCGTCAATTCGATCACGTGTGCTGTACTTGTGCAGTGGACTTTGAGAAATTTAACCTTAGCTATGAATTCGTTTTATCAAAAGCTACGTTTTTCTCCTTAAGGCACTTCGGAAACCGTTCAATTTTTAATCAGACATTAAATGCTTTATTCGACACAAAAAAACAATCGATTTCATCCGCGGATAAAAAATGCTTTATCGATTATTGCAGCGAAATTTAATAGAGGATTAATTCCCGAGATATCACAGAAGAGGGACTCGAACGATCATTTGGAAGATGCAAGAAATTTGCATTTTCTTTTTTACTCCATCGATCCTCGATCGTAAATCCACATCCATTGGTGCAGAGAGAACTCTGAATACGAGAGACCGATCTAATGAGATATATTAATTCTCATTGAATTTATGACTTCCGGTTGCCAATATCGGACGCGTCTGCTCGCCTAATTGGGATAATTAGTATGCATAACTGGATGGCCACTTTAATTAAGATCCGCGTGGACAAATGAAAGGAAAAAATAACATTTGCAGTATGAAAAGCATCGTTGGATCGTGGAAATTCGAAAATTTCAAGGAATAAAGAATTTGAACGTGAGAAATGTTATTTTGAAATTTGGATTTCTGCCAATATGTTGTTTTTCAACGAATTTTTATTTCATAAGATTGTGCAAAAATGTTGATAAGCAGCGAGAAGTAAAATTTATGTTTTCAAATCGCCCGTCTTCGTTTCTCGCTTTGGATATTGCATTCAGAGTCATTTATGATGAATTTATCGAAAACAATCTTATCGCTGACAAAATAAACGAAGATAGGAAAGTTCACTACCTGCATCCATTCAATTCAGCCGATATGGATTCATTGAAACCCGTCTCGGAACGCACGTCTTTAATAAATAACCACGAACGAGTTATGGACTCCGAATACTTCGAGATATCGTGGAGACTTCGTCTTGAATGGCTACGTAGACGTGTCGTGAATTTTATACGTGAGGCTACAAAGAAATACAGAAAGAAGAAGGAGTACATGAGATTTCTCACTGCCGAAGAAAGAAGGTTGAGAAAATTACATTTTTTCTTCATTTACCTTGTCAATATACCTACGTAATGATGTAGCAGAAATGTAGAAATTTTCAAAAATCACTCAAACCGATATATTTCCATTTCAAATAATTCAACGTCTCACAGTTTTTAATTTATTACAACAGCATCGTAATTTTTTATCGATATACTAGTTATATGTGACACATTTATGTGGCAGAATTGTATAAAGATTCAGAAATCAGTAAAATATGTATATTTGCATTCCAAATATTCAATATTTTATTTTTTTCTTCAATTTTTGTCAACAAAAATGATTTCTAGCTTCTGCAATTTTTCAATTTGACATTTTTATTATTATCCTTTTAGGTTTTCATACTAAGTGAAAATTTAGCGACCATTGTCATTAGAAAATGCAGGAAAAGTAAAAAAACAGCAAAATTAATATACCAATTGATTACTCGATCAGTTTACTCAATGATTTTTATTTGACCGAACACTGTAAGAAAAATGTTCGATAAATAAATCATTTATTGTACTTTGCTGGAGTGCAAAAATGGGTTCAAATGGGCTGCGCATTATTGTACAATTTAATCTACATTTCGTTTTCTTCTCTTTAGTTCGGTATACATTTACGATGAATAATATACTTAAAAAAAAAAAGAACTTTATATCGTGTGTTAATGACCATAAGAACGAGACAGACGTGCAATATAATCTAACTTTGAATAAAATTTATTGAGTTCGATTGTGAATTATCGACTAAATAATAATAAAGTGTTGCGTTATTTTTTTCGCCCCGACAAATATCATGGATACGGAAACACATTTGGAATGGAATATTTCTTATTACCCAAGTGCAAAATTTTTCGTGTCAAACTTCATTGAATTCTTCATCCTCAGGGCGATATTGACATCGATGCAAATTTATATTAATATGTAAAAAATGTGACACTGTCGTAGGGTGAGAATTTCTTCGTTGTGTCAATATTTTCCAAGAGTTTCTAAAGATTCGTTTTTTTATTTCTTTTTTGTGGGCTCAAATCGAATTTCATACTCCGGTTGTATTTTCTTTTACAGAATTTTAATAAAACAAATGAAAGCTGAAAATGGAATAATAATTCAGACTTTTGATTTTAATGAAATCAAAGAAATTGAGTAACTTCAATGTTACATGTAATATTGATTGTTTCTATTTATTTGTTACTCGACAGGTGGTTGGCAAATGCAGAATACGACATCTCCACTAGGGTTGGAATCGCTTATGCACCTTGACAAAATATTCATCGATCAACGCATGGAGCCTATGGAAAGTTAGTACATCATTCGAGAGACCAACTAATATGAAGGTTTTTTTGTTGTTTTCAATCGGGACAGCAAGAAAATAAAAAATTATATGAAAGCTCGAAACAGTATATTGTCTTGGATCAAATTTTAATATCTATGGTGATTTTTTGTTTAGTTGTAATTATTACGTTGGTGAAAATTTAGCTTTCGATGGCTATATTGGATTGTTGAACATTTCTGTCGAAATCTAGTCCGATAAATTAACAATTTTAATAAGTTTTCAAACAGAACTGATAATGTATATTTACTGATTAATTGATTTTTACTATTTGCAGTATTCACTGGTTTCCAAGGGAAAAACAAGTACACAATAATGAACGCTTCCGGTCAGTCGCTTTTTTACATGAGAGAGGAATCGTCGGCCTTCAACCGGATGTGTTGCGGTAGTGCACGTGAATTCAAGATTACAGTGTTCGATAATTCAGGACAAGAAGTTTTTCGTCTTCAAAGTCCCCTGGATTTATGCCTTGGGGTAAGATGTGTTTAAAAAATGTGCTTTTTAAGGAACTTTGGTTGAATCAATTCGAACTGACAATATTCAGCTAGGAAAAAAATTGTATAAACGCTTTAGCCAAAATCATGTAAACAGATGAATACCAGCAATTATTTTGCACAATTGAAAAAAGATATTTCATAGAAAAAGAGAAATTCGCAAAAACTTTACGTGTATTTAGAAAAATCTATAATTTTGGTTCACGCGACAAAAAACAAATATTGTCTAATTGTTTCTCGAACAGTTTTTCGTTTAAACCGCTTTTTTACAAACGTTTTCATATTATTTTACCCACTATAATTCAAGATGTTTCTTCGGACATAAATATTTTCTATAAAGCAACAAAAAAAAAGCAGAGAATGCGATGGAAAGATTTAGAAATTTCTAAAAAAGTAAAGAATATTTGACAAAAATGTACAATTCTCAATAATATTTCAACCTCAAAGAGTATCCCTGAATTTCAAAGAAATAATGTAATCTTTTACTTGAAAATTGTAAAAATAATCAAAATTGATTGAAAAGGTGGCAAAATGCTTGGCGACATTGTAAAAACACACAACCCTTAAGGATGGTGAGTCCCTATGAAAAATGTTGTTAATGTTAATTGTTCAATAAATAGATTCTTAATCGTCGTGACATTTTTGCACAACCTCCTGAATACTTCATGTAAAAACATACCAAATTTTCAGAATTTTATCATTATTACTTCAACCTCCTTAAGGGTTGAAATAAAAAATGATGATGAAATTCTAAAAATTTGGTATGTTTTCAATATGAAATATTCAAGAGGTCGTGTAAAAATTACACGACGATTAAGAAGCTCGTTATAA
>JABSMR010009250.1:0-11814 GCA_018902295.1 Dusona sp. PSUC_FEM 10030013 | reverse complement strand
TCACTAAATTTTATTAAATTCTAAGCTTTTTAAAATTTGCTATGCTTTTAACATAGACATCGTCGCTGAGTGTACCCAACCTCCTTAATCCCAAAAATTCATTGGCTCTGGATTGTGAATAATTTTTTTGCAAAAATCTTATATGACTACTTATTTCCAGTCGGACAAACTTATGAAAAAATCAAATATGTCAATACAAATAGAAATTTGGAAAAAGCACATTTCTTAAGAATGCCTCATAACACAATGTACATGTCTCGCAGCCAAAAATGTTATTGCACCAGAATTTTGGAACTACGCAAATGGGCAAAAAACCTAATCAAACTCCGCGATCTTTGAACGAACACTCGTTTTTAATAATAACAATTTCAAAAAGTTATTAACATATTGTTTAAGAAAAATATTTTTCGATAGACAGACAATTCGTTACTTGAAGTAAGTTTTCCTTTTTAGATTCCTAAATATTGAAAAAAAATTAATAGCAAATCACGACTTTTGCACATGTTTTGTCAAAAAGATTCAACTTTATTACAAATGTTCATAAACATTAAACAAATAGTTTCCCCAATATCGTTGCTAGAAAAAGTGGAAAAAAAGAATTTCAAAAGAGAACAACTTCAAAAGTAGTTCGAGAAGAAATCAGCACAATCATTTCATACCAAAACCAAAAAAAAGCCAAAAAAGAAATGCTCTGATTATTCGTTGAACAATTATTTTATTACACAATTGGTTAATAATATTCCGAATTTTTGCGAACCGTTAACTACTGGATTTTTTATTGAATAGAATTATTAGCACGAATATACGTGAATTTCAAACTAGACTAATACAACGTCAAAACTCCTCTTTTTCGCTCTGTGATAGTCATTTAAAAGTATAAATAAAAAAATAGAAAAAGGGAATTCTCACCTGACCAACCAACTTTATAATTCGTTCTCCCTCGAGAAAGTAAGCTTGAACGATACAATTGAGAGCAGCATTTCTAACGGAATTATCACGATCAGCAATCTGTTTAGCGACTTCTCTAAGCGCAGCAGGAGGCGAGGGTTGACAAACGGAAATGCCATAATTTTCGATAAGAGATCCAAGTTGATCGAGGCATTCGGTTCTCTGTCGTGCGTTCTTGGATTTTAGTCCTTCCATGACGTAAGAGAATAATTTGCTGACAGGGTAAACGAGAGCAATTTGTTTGAACAAAGCTCGGACTCCCATGCGTACGGTGTCTTTGGGGTCACCGATTTTCGTGACGAGATAAGGAATAAACGAGGCTGCCTCGTTCTCGAGCATGTGATATTCGTCGTCGATAAGACGACTGAAAACGGTCTGAAGATACTCGAGCCCCTTGAGAATAACCGAAGGATTTGTATCGAAGAAACGTAGAGTCAGCCACTTGAGAATAAGATCCAAATTCGAAACAAGAGCTTTGCTGTTGTCCGGAAGATCGTCGGTCAAAGCTTCGATAGCTTTGAGATGATAACGGAAATCGGCGTGGAACATATTTGCAATGAGAGTTTTATTGACACCGGCTGAACCCATCAATTCTTTGAGCAAATCTACGAATTCTTCCCTCGGCGTTGTAAAGTTCCACTTGATGATTTTTAACTTTTGCTCGTCTATGAGTCTTTGATGTTTGAGATTGTTAACGAGTAGAAGAGGTCCGCCGCTTTCGTTCGATCCAGCGTTTCCCGAGCCGTCATCGTCCACCTTCTTGCGCGCACTTCCCGGTTTCGCGTTGGCACTTCCAGCTTTTCCTTTTGTCGCGGTTTTCGCAGCTTTGCCACCGCTTTTCACAACTTTATGAGTGGATTCTTCGGGTGGTGCGATTTTCTTCGAAGGTAACGGTTTAATCGGTAAATTCGGACGTGCTTTGTCCAAACCTGCAAGCACAACGCTTTTCGAACCTGGCTTAAGCTTCTCCGTTTGTCTCGCCATTCCCTCGTACGATAAATGCATCATAAACCCGAGGACAGCTTCTTGAGCATTTTTTCTCACGTCGGAATTTCGGTCCTCGAGATTGCTGTACAAATGTGGCAGGCAAGCGAGCAATTCCTCTTTCGATATTTGTTTGACAGGGATAGGAGGGATTTTGCTAGCCAACCAAGCCCAAAGTTCGGTGCGAAGGGTAGGGGAACCAGATTTAAGGGCATCGGCGATCATTTCGCCATCGAAAAATTCCTTGTAGCCGCATTCCTCGCCCCACGTATTTATACATGTTATGGCTGCGCTTCTAATCCACGTTTTCGAATCACCGAGGCACTGAACGAAGCCTGGAAAGAGAGTACGAATGTGTTGTTTCGCTGGTGGTCCCATTGCGGTTGCGAGACTCTCGCATATTCCTAAAGTCGTTTGAGCTATTCTCGTGTTACTGTCGACTAGACGAGGCGCGAGTCCACGCGCTAATTCACCGATCGAACCTTTCAACAATCGAGCTTCGCTCAATATTCCACTTATTTTCTGTAACGCTTCGTTACGCACTTTCCAATTTTTATCCGCCAATTCTGCCAAAAGGCCCTCCGTTATCTGGTTGCTAATATCGACCCGGGGCAAAAGATCGTTCATGTCCGGTTGGCTGTCACACATCTCGTCCCTCTCTTCCGCCTCCGAATCCACGTTCCCTCTCGCCGGACGATTCGACTTCGTTTTCGGTCCGCGAATCGGCGCTGGGGCTGTTTGTCCGCTACGTTTATCGCACTCTTGCTCGATTTGTTGTCTCAAAGCTGGTTTTTCGTTCTCAAAAAACATCAACAAAGATCTACCTACGAAAACGTACAAAGTTCCAAGCAGTGTTATCGCCTGTGTTCGCACAGCTGGATTAGTCGCGGATATCGCCTTTTTCACGCTTTCCATCAGACTCTTGACGTTCAGAGTGCATCCAAACTCGAGAAGAGCATTTCCCAACCAACGCAAAGTTTCCTGCTGTACTTTAGGATTTTTCTGATTAAATGCGAAAGCTGCAGCTTCGTTGGCGACCATTTCGAAGCTCGTTGCTTCGGCAATAGCTGTGAGGGTTTCAGCAGCGATCGAACTGTTCTTCGCATCACCCAATTTCTCGGTCACATCCATTATACAGTACTCCGAGGTTGTCGGTGAAAACGTATAATTCTCAGCGAGCATCTTAACGATCTCAAGACGTAATTTGGCAACTTGAAAATTGGTGTCCTTAAATCCAGGCTTTTTTGCGATTGTACGGACAATCACTTGACAATTAACTTCCGAGCTTTCCATCTGACCTATCGCTTCGGACAATTGTTCCGAAGCGCTCAAACGAGTTTTCCAATTGCTGTCAGTCAAGCCGGATATAATTTCAGGGGACAACATCTGCGAAGCCAATTCGTCGACTTCTTCGCAACTCAAATTTTTCTCGGGCTGGCTTTTGCTCGAAGATTTTTTCGAACCAGCGAGATTCGTCGTTGAGGAAGTCGTCGATTTTTTTGTCGTTGCTGATCGTTTAGTTGCCGTTGTGTTCGGCCTTTTGGCCGTTGTTTTCGAGGACGCTGCAGTCTCGCTGGCTTCCTTCCCCTTCGCATCGCTCGACATTTTCGCCGGTGCTGTACTCGGACGCTCGGCTTTTCTCGACGGTCCCGCAACTTTCACGTGAATCACCGCTTTCTCCGAGCACTCTTTGATTTTGGCCATTTTTAAGGGATCAATGTCCGTTACGAAAGGCAACATCGCTTTTTCGCCGACCAATTTCATCGCTGTGCCCAACGCCTCCGCTGAATTATCCCGTACCGTCGGATCCGGCTCGTTCAAAGTCTTCAGAAGTGCTGCGCTGTATGCTTTCAACAATTTCTTGTTTAAACTCGCCGGAGGAGTTCGAGCGAAACTACGAGACAGAAATGCTGCAGTTTCTGCTTTAACTGCAGGATTTTTATTGTCCAATGCTGCTACTGCATCTTCTACCATCGATTCAATATTAATACTCGAAAATATGGCGTCCGCCGCTTCCCGAAGTGTCGCCACGACGTTAGGCTTTTTCTCACGAAATTTCTCGAGAACCGCTGGCAAACAAGCTCCCGCGTAAGTATGAAATCGCTTTTTCAAACCTGTTGCCAAACCAGTGAGACATTTAACCGCCAAAGCGACCACGACCACGTTCGAATCTTTGCTTATTATTTTTTTCAAAACTCTCACCACGTCCCCGTACTCGCCGCTCTCGAGTTTCGGGTTTTTCGTCAATGTCTCAAGCGCCTCGAGAGCTTCTTTGCGTTCTTGCCACTTTTTCGCCTCGACTTTTTCATAAAAATCTTTCGGTAATTTCGAAAGAATGTCCACCGGATCAATCAACTCGTACGGATCTATATCAACCGTTGCTGACTCTTGGTCATCGTCGTCCTCGTTACACACACCATCCCCACCACCCGCCCCACTTCCTGGATCGATCGACATCACCTTTGGCTTTTGTGATCTCAAATAACGCGATGGAATTGCTTTGCTGTCGGTTGCTTTTCCAAATTCTACCTCCAGTTCGGTCATCGTCACCGGCTTCAAACTGTTCAATTGCTGTTTCAATGGTGCACCGATCCATCTGAAATAAATTCGAGGGAAATTCAACTCGGAACGATTGAAAAAAATTTTGTACGAGATAAACATTTTTCTCTCCGGATCCATATTTGATTTATATTTGAAAAAATAGTGTGAAAATCTTAGTAACCAAAAGATTGTTCAATCTATTCAAGATTAGTATCGAACAGAATTCCACTTTTTTAACAGAAATAGATCGAGGTTCTTGTTTTATTAAAAATAGAAAATTTTCCTCGTGCGACTAGACAATTTTCATGTTCATTTAAATATTTACAACATAAATTTAAATATTGCGTGTTGTACGGAACTGCGTACGTCATAATTATTTGAAATTTATGAAACAATTTATTACTGATTTTTAATGGACATTTCAATACCTATTCCTATATTATACTTTCTCTTCATAAACAGTTTGCATCAAAGTCTAAATCGTTGAAATGGTACGAAATTCAATTTTGCTTTTGTTTTACTTTATTTTTTTCAATATCGAAGATATAAAAAATAAATTAATCATTTTATGCGTCCCTTTCAGAATCTTTAACACAAAGGTCCGTTGAAAAAGTTATGTAGAGTATTATATCAGAAAGGTTGATTGATTTGTATTTTTTGAAAGTGGGATAGTAAAAAGAAAATTCGAATGTTTGAAAATCATAAATTTACCTTTTAATTTTGTTAGTAAAATATTGAAAATCCAAATTACCTGTAAATCTCTACGACCATAACTTTTCCCTCGTCGCGTACGCCTTTATCACGATCTTCCAAAAACGCTGGTATTTTTTTCATCAGCGGTTTAACATTCATGACTTTGGGCCCAAATTCTTTAAGAGCGAGAGACAACGCGGCGATACAAGCGGATACAATTTTAGGATTTTTCGCCTCTGTTCCTTTCATCAATTCCTCCTGCACGGCTTCGTGTTTTTCTATTTCCACGAACATCAGCGTAATCTGAACTGCCAAATCTTTCGTTTTCATCTTCGGAGCTGCGATACATTTGCTCACTATTCCGCTCATTACTTCACCTACGGTCCTGTTTAATTTAATTTAAAAATCATTCATTAGATTGACGATTTTTTTTCCATCGCATGGTCACGCAAAATGGCAACACGACGAGACAACAATCATCAAAATTTACAACAGAAAAAGATAAAAGCTGTTGATCAAAATCATTTTTTTTCGTTTTGATAATTTTTATATTTTCTTTCAAAAATTAATGATACTTAATATACGTTTTCGTCTCAATATCGAAACGAGAAAGAGGGAGAGTTTTTTTGAATTCCCCAAATACATTTTTTTCCATGATAATTATACTATATTTTCTCGAATATATATTTTTTGATAGTTAATTTCGCTACTAAACTCAATAAATAGTGTGTCACCGAACTGAAACTTACTTTCCGGCGCATGCTGCATTTTCAACGAACGCCAGAGTCGCCTCTAATCCTTTTTCCTGAGCAGCCGCGTTGCTGTCTACTACAAATTTTTTTACGAGTCCCAGGAACTTGTTCCATTCTGGTGACTTTTCGTCGTCTATACATTGAAACTTTTTCGAGCATTCCTCGTATCCGTGCAATCGGGCTTTCCAGGACTGTAAAAATCAAAAGTTCAAAATATTACATGAGATATGCTTGCCCCAAACTTTACATTTGCTCAAACGCTGGATGACTCTCGATTAATTATTTAAAGAATAATAAAGCGCTATGATTTCTGTGATCAACTTTCTGTTGCGCAATTAGCAACGCACATGACAATTCTATATTTGTTGTTTTACGTAAGGATTGCAAAATTAAATGGTAAATAAAATCGAACAATAATGATAACAGGACAACAGCGAATCATAATGTAATTACTCCTCCGCATCAAAGTTTCCAATACATTGATTTGTTACTGTCTTTGAAAGGTCTATTTGTTAACATTTTAGCCATCCAATTAGTTTTAAATTATTTTCAAATAATTGCCTCAAAAGTACAACCGCAAAGGGAAAAATAGAAAATAATAACGCGTCCTTAAGGTAGTAGAATCGCACTAATCCTTTCTGAAAGTTGCACTTTTGCTGGGTGTACGAAACACTGATACAGCGATAAGCTAAATTACACATAAAAAAACTCTTGCTTTGGCCTTTCTTAAGAATAATCACAAAATATTGTGGCATGCAATAATCGATGATGTTTTCTCACTTTCTTGGAGGTTGAATCTTTATAAAAGTTGAATGCTTTTAATAATTACTTTTTTAACTTTAAAACATAAATGTACATTTTTTATACAAAGCGGTGAATGGTAAAATAAAAATTTGTTTTTTTTTCCATTATGCGGATATGGATTCTCTGCATCATATTAAATATGAATGAAAATTTTTTGAGGCATTTATTCATTGAAATTGAGAACGGAATGATACACAAAGCACGCATTATTTGCAATAAGTATAAACAATGCCAGCGCTAATTAATTATCTCCCAATCATTTAGAGTTGTAAAGATTGAAGAATTTTGGAAATTCAGAAAGTTAAGATACCGCGGTGTCTTCGGAGGTGCGAATTTCTAGATAATCTACCGACAAGCGAAGCGGGGGAGTGTTGATTCCGCTACCTTATGCAAGATTTTGCTTAGTTAACGTTACCTTGTGGATGCAGCGATCCTCGAGGGGTAATTTTGTATATTCCGTTTCTTCCTCCATCTTCATACGAAAAAACAACAAGAAAATCCGTTATTCGACAATTCGTATACAAAAAAAAAACAAAACAAAACAAATAATGGAAGACGACAAATTAAGTGTATGAGTCAAAGAGATCTATATATATTTCGTGCGAGTAACGAGGAGGGATAAATGATGATTTGCGAAAGAATAAATAATCATAAAAAAAGGCCAGTTTTGGATGAATAAATTTTGATTAACATTTTATCGAGGACTTAATTTCATGTGGGTGGAATTTTTATGTAATGGACGTTTCGTATACGCGAAGAAAGTGCATATGCGTGCAATTTACAAAGAAACTTTGTGCGCGGGCGCGTGTAAATCACCGGATTGACGTCTCGAGTGATCGAAGAGCGGCGCAATTGCAGGAATAAAAATAGTTATACAATGATTTTTCGTAACTAAAATAACGGGGACTCGATCAAGATTTTCATACTTCATTCGTTTTTTTTTTCTTTTCTTCGAGATATATTTTACTTACCGTGAGGGAAACGGGACACTGGCGTACCAAACGGAGCCCGAGCTCTCTCGAGAACACCGGGTGATTTTTTTCTCTCTTTGTTCTCCCTCGCAATCCCGAATCGACGATTTGAGTACACCAATTCCTCAATCGTACCGATTCGAAATAACTGAATTCTCGCGGACACAAACGTCGATAACGTCTTTTTCAGCGGCCATTTAATTCGCCACCAGGATTTTCAAACACCCGTTTATAACTGTCAGACGCGAAATACAGTAGCCTTTCTCAGATAGGAATTATCAACTTTATTCTTCTATAAGCCATTTGTGCGGCGGGAATTTGTACTCGAATGCGCAATGAAAGGGTTACCGTTAGTCGGTAAATATTTTGAAGTTACATCAATCAAAATGGCTGTAATGTTCGAAATAATAAAAAAACAAATTATTTTTAACTTTTTAAAAATAAGTAGACTTCTCGGCACAAGTCTTTATATTCCTCGTAAATGTTCAGACGTTAGAAAAAAATTGTATTTTTTTTTACCAACTGTCGATTTTTCACGACAAAACGCTGCGTGTCAAATCCCAAGCAAAAGACAGGTGCAAAAAGAAAAGTGTACTCTCTCCGAAAAATAAAAAGTCACGAATAAGATAAGAGTGCTGAAAAACGTTGAGCCGTAATGTAACGAAAGCAAATAAAGATTGGATGGAGTTTGCTCGAGGCGTTTCGGGGAAAGGGTAAATAACGTTTACGAAGTGGTGACGAGTGCGGGTGACTCAACATCACATTGAAATTTTTGTTTACGACTGTACGCAGAGAGAAAGAAAGAGAGAGATAGAGATATAGAAAAGGAGAGAGGAGAGAATCGAGTATCGAGAGGCGCTGTTGCGCGGCGGTGGTGTGTCGTCGGAGAAGTGTCCCGAAACTGTACCACGAGATACGTTTGCCGTAACTATGCAAACTCGACGAGAATAAGACATATACATATATAATAATTATTGACTGGAGAGTATATTGGGGCAATCGTGGCGATACACCTAGTTCTGTGGCGAGTAAAAGAGAACAAGATGGAAACCGCGTCGGGATATAATGAGTGAAGTGTGTGCGCGCGTGTTGATAATGTCTCGTCAATAATATTTAGAAAAAAAAAACGAAATAAAATTGAAACAACGTTTCGCACTACCAGTGGTGATTCGGCACATCCAACGCCCACATTCTCGCGCCAAATGAAAAAAAAACTTTTAACTGGATAACGCGAGATTCGTCGTCTCTCGCGCGTGTGTATGTGTGTGTGTGTGTATGTGCGCGTGAGTGTATTTCTTGGAAAACTTTTCGCATCGAATTTTCAGTGCTGTGTATATTGTGTACGCTACTGAAACGTTATCAGCCGTGAAGGTTATTCATGGCGGAGCTATCCCTTCGCGGTTGGGTCTCGTTGCAATCGGTTTGAGAATATTCCCTCTCTTGCTCTCTCTCTCTCCGAAGTCGTATGCGAAAACCTGTGCAGAGCGCGCGCGCGTGTATGTGTGTCTGTACGAGTAAAGAGAGAGAGAGATGTGCGCGTAGTGTCTCTCGTGTCGTTTCGTTTCATCGAACTTTACAGCAGCGTCCTTTTTTGTTGATATTATTATTGTTCAATATTCCCGATAAGTTGTACTTTCACGATTGATTTTAAAATAACTCGTAAAAAAAACTTCTCCAAGTGATTTTAAGAGCAGTGCGCGTGCCAGTTTTCTGTGTGCGTTTTACAGACCCTCGTGTGACTTCAGGGCCGCGCGAGAGAGATAACGAGAAAAGAAGTGTTTGTGTGCGTAAGAAAGAGAGAGAGGAGTGAAAGAAAACGGGGAGAGACGTGTGCACGGGATCAACGGGACGAGTCCGTGGAACAATCGACCCTGTCTCGTGAAAAAAAAAACGACTATGATCAACATGGAGACCGACAGAATAATCGAGGATACAAACACCAATCTCCAGGTAAGAAAATTTCGTTACCCACTCTTTTTCCCTCTTTTCTCTCGTCGTCGTCATCGCTGTGCGTTCTCTTTCTCTCTCTCTCCCTCCCTCTCCTTCCCCTCTTCTTCCCTCTAGCCCGCCGTTACCCGCCATCTTATGTCTCTCGTGTTGTGTCTCACTTAGAAACGGTCAGAAAACGTTGCTTCGTACACTCTCGGATGTCCCATTTTTAACGTTTTAACGAGTTCAGCGTTTCTTACAGAAACGATCGAACTAAAAATACTCGAGTTTTCTTTCAATTTTACAGTCTTTAGAGACTCATTTGTACTTTCCGGCCTTTTTTTCTTGCAGTCGGTTCACGTATTCCTGAGGTTATGAACCCTTACATCGCGATTGAATATAGATATATATCTATATACAAATATACATAGGTATATATATGTATGCGCGTATCGCTTATTTCCTCTCAATAAAAAATTCGGCACATAGTTAAATGTTGAAAAGTTGTTATTTTGAGCCTTCAAAAATTCGAATTTTCTTGAAATAATAAAAATTTAGTTAATATTAGGTTTTCGTTACTAATAATATCAATTTATCTGTTATAATAAACCTCAAAAAATAAAATGCGTTCCTTCACTCGCAAGCTGCACCTTCTTGCATTTTCCTTCATCTCTCTTTCGCTGAGTGCTGCGGTCGAGGGTCGAGTGACTCATCGAATTTGCGGCCCAATCAAAACGAGTTTTCGGCGTGGGTGCACCACGATGGTGTAAAAAACGAAAATAAGTCTCGTCGATATATAAAATATAATTGAGAGGAAATGAGAATCGCTCGCACCCCTAAGAGCAAAGCGTATCGTTTGAGGATTTTTTAAATTCATTTTATTCACTACGTATGTTGTGTATAAATATGGACGATCCATGCGCCTTAGACTAGTATAATAATCAATGTTTTAGCACGGTCTCTTCTCGTATGTACTCATGAGGCCTTTCCCCTCCGGGCGTTCATTCGTCTCCTAGAAAAGCAAAAAAAAACATCCACGCACCTTGATCCATATACACTTGTATTATGTTACATCCGCAAAACCTGTTTTCCTTCCGCGACCTCAGCGGCCAGATTACCTACTGATTACCATGGCCGCTCGAATTTGACATTTTGCGCGGCAAAGTTGTAAATTCGGATTAAAATACAAGGAAATCGTTATTTGTAAAAACGACGAATTTTCATAAATTTCAGTATAATTACATCATGATCATCATTATGCCAATATTTATTTATAATAATTGATATTTCAAAAAATTTATCCATTTTTACACCACTCCTTACGTATACTTCGAGCGACCATAACGCAACTCGGGCGCTACGATTGGTCATTTTGTTCACTCGATTGAGCAGAACTGCTCAAGGCGATGCAACGTTATTTTTATAAAATCATTAGTAAACGATGAATAATAAAATTGAAAAATGATTGCAAAGCAAAACATTTGTCAATATTGTCATTGAGATTTTGCCAGACAAATTTATTTGATGAATTTTCATTCCGTACTTTAGTCCTTGTTTATGAAATTATGATATAAACGAGAATTTAGGTTTTCGTGATTAACATTGGTCGTCCAATATCATTTTAACTGGACTTGTAATGCTCAGCATTGTATTATCAACATTCTCTAACCGAGGAGATTGGAAACGGTCATCTGTTGTATTCTAGAAGTTAATGCTAGTTTTTTTAACGGGACGAAAAAATATTTAAAAAACTTTCACACCTGTTTCTTCTTCCTCTCGAATTTTTTCGTTTGAGCGGCGTCTGTGGTTACCAACTTCCGGTCTATAAGTTTTGCCTGCGGTAATGAATACCGTTTCTTTCTCATAATAATAAGCAACAACGAGTTGTCCTCGAAAGAAATATGCTCTCGAGACGGTACGCTTAGCGGTAAATACGTATTTAGATATATATATTCAAGTTGATTATCAAGTACCTGCCAACATTGTTCGCGTTGCCAATTTTTTCGACTTCAATGTCGCGAGATTTGAGATCTATATTTACAAGAAAATTTTTATTAACAAATATTATTCGTAAAAACCTTTAGTAAAAAAACCATTATTGTTATCAATATCAATGAAATATCATATTTCAACTGAAAATAATGATTTTTATATATAGATTATAATCAGTTATAAAGTCCTTGCGGTCATTG
>JABSMR010009239.1:0-11821 GCA_018902295.1 Dusona sp. PSUC_FEM 10030013 | reverse complement strand
TCGTAGCGTGTCCAAAATGTCTGAATTTTTTCAAATTTTTCGTGAACCGCTAATTATTGTAATTTTTATGGAACAAAATTATTGGTATGGAAATATGTGTAATTCATCCTTAAGTGCTATGTATACTAGATGCGATGAGGGTCTTGAGATTTCAATAAAATATTTATCAAATCGAAATACGGTATTGGTCGAGCGAGATTAGTGGATTTTTCTTTTATAGTGCAGCGTTTTTTAGCCTTTCATTAAACTCAATGAATAAAAAGTTTCCTGCTTACTCAGTTGATTTCAGAAAACCCAGTTAGTTTGGTTTTAAACTCTACTAGTTTGGTCAGAAGAATTTAAGATTGTATTGCCTCATAATAATAATTTGATTTCTTCATGGATTCCTGCTGAATTCAATACTAAAAATGATTAATGCTGTTTTTGAAACGCTTTTACAATTGGTACACTTTTGATGTCATCAAATTCAATAAATTTATTCATTTATTCCCGTCTACGCCGCAATAAAGTTACGTAAATAAAATAAAAAATTTGACATTCTTAAATACGATTTTATGTTGCTATTCCAGATTTTGACTGCTCGAGCATAAATTTATTCAGTATATAATTTCGCAGCGAAATAAAATCACGAGATTTACAAAATTTCGGTTGCAGTTTTATATTCAAATATAGCTTGGGCGTTAAAACTCACTGAGAAGTGAAACTGCATAAGAGATCGTTTCCATGGGCGGACACGTACGGGAGAGACTCAGCAGCGAGTTTACATATTTATATCTATATACCAACATATATGTCTATATATACACCCATATAAATATATACAACGCCCACGATCTCGAGACTCTTTCACCGGTATGTGCTGTGCTGTCTTGTTCGTTCCATGACAACCGGAAGTTCAGAGAGTAAAACAGGCGGTACGAGAATTCTCTTGTGCCTCCGTGGGTTAAAGACACGTGAGCATAAAATGCTCACAATTTATTCGTTGTACTACGTAGCATACGCGAAGATCATCGCTTGAATTTAAACGCACGAATTCTTTCGCGCACTTTTACCGATAGTTCCGGTTATCGTAAAAATTTTCCTCTTCAAGTATTTCTGGTACATTGAGCTTAGGAGGAAAACTTCTAGTGGGTAAATGATACGAACTGACCTCCCAGAGCATTCGGTATTTGATTTTACATTAGAATTTAAAAAAAAAGTATGGCTGGAAAAGAAGTTGCTTACTTAGTGTCATTTTCTGATACCTTACGGAAGACTTTTCGAAAAGAGGAAGCAAATTTTAATCCAACATGAACAATTGTATATTTTAACTGTTTTATCAACTTGAATCATTATTATTTTTGTTATATTAAGAATTTGTTCAATTTTATTTTATTTTCGGATAATCAGACTTTGGAAACTAATTACATTATTCTACTACACTATTCCTAGAATACTTAATGTTTACACAGAGAGAAAATTATATAAAAAATTACTATGGGACCATAGTTCACGTGTATATCAGGCCTGTTAGGGTTTTTGCTAAAACTAAGTAATTTTTCATTAAAACTCCATGAAAACTACAAACCATCTCAATTCTTGCGCCGGTTACTATGTTTCTGGCAAAAACCAAACTGCGGTATAATAGTAATTTTGTATATAATTTGCTCTTCGTGTACACATGTTCACTAAATTACCCATTTTTTTCTAACTAATAAAAATGTGTACCTGATAGCCATTCACAATATTGGAAATCGTCGTTATAACTACAAACTTATCATTGTTGTTATTTACTATGACTATGTGGAAGGTGAGTTTCTAAAAGCTACTATTTACACGGTTCTCCACGCTTTTAGCGTTAATGTCGAAAGTTTGACCCTAATCGGATTTTCTCCATTATCGTAATTCAGTACAGTAGACCAAATACCAAATAATATTTTCGCTACTTTTTTCTAATTTCACTCTGTTGTAAATACATAAGTACCATATTGGTTGCGATTGTGACCGTTTATACCAGCAAGCTGTCATAATTCCGGCTTCGAATCAATGCCATATAAGACATCTGTTTTGATGAAATCTCTCGCGGAATAAATACGCGTTTACTTTTGCTGTGAATGCGTACTATACGTGTTCAGCTTCCGGTAATCTCAGAGTGCAGAACATTGGGATGGAGCATTTCACACCTTTTATGGCATTAAAAATATAATTACGATAAAAACTTCAAATAATCGGTATTCGATGTGTATACATTCGATTCATTACATGTAAAAAATATGCTTTTGCATCAACTGATGGAATTTATCACGGCATCGTATGGAGAAAGCTGTCTGGTATAAGAATATCATTTTGATAAATATCTGTACATTTACATACGCTTATAAATCCACGTATATTATGCATGTCTTCAGGTTTGTGCTTTCTACATATACGTACTATAATAATGATATATATCACACTCGTATTCCATCCAATACAATTCCAATTTTGGGATAACGCTACGCGACATAAGAACTTGTGTTCTCATTGAATCATCAACTACATCATTTGTAGATATTTTTTTAGAAAGAGCAATTCTTTTTTCAATGCGTACACGCGTTTACGTATTTTAACTTCATATTGAAAAAAGGTAAATGCAACTATGCATATGTTCTTCATAGACCAATGGATACGTTAGGGAAAATTGTTCTGGCTGCTGTATTTATGAATCGCGCGATATTTATGAATTTCATAAATATAACAAATGTACATAGAGAACCTGACAGTCAATTTGTCCTCTATAATCGAGCTGCTCAACATCTGTAAGGTTCACTCTTGTATCGCGATCTTACCACAAAAACCTCGAGCCACAGTTTCGTTTTAAAATTCATTTATTTCTCAACTACGATAGGCTGCTACTTTACGAAAGAAGGAGACAGTGAGTAGGGCGTGTATCGAAGGGTGTACCAACCATGTACGCCATAAAAATTTTACTGGTTTGATATAATCGACAGAATGGATGACGAAAAAATTTAATAGTTTGATACTGAGCGTATATAGCCAACGAATTCAAACGCGACGTTTGCTTAGCACGATCTAATGCCTGCAGCGAAAATTTTATATAGATCGGTGAGCGCCCAACAATTTTATTGTTTCATCACTTTTCACCACCATTCGTCGCGTTAGATTGCGTTAGATTATAAACGCAATGGTTTATAGGCAAACTGTAAAAACAACTGACTTTTTTCGGTTTCGCTAGCTGTTCCATTGGCTCTACTCATTTTATGTGTATTATTCAATTGTTAGCGAATACATTGACGATGTTTTATTTCGTGTCTCTCGATGTGACCCATTGCGGATAATTAATGATTTTCCAATGAAATTTTGATTGTGTAGTTCGACTTTCGCGAGAATTAATTTTAATTTACTTTTGAGCCTACCAATTTAAGTTAATTTTCCACGAATCACTACTTGGCAAGCTGTAGTCACTTTACGTTTGTGTACTGATTCGAATTGAAGCATAAACAAAAACAAATTATATTTTTTTATGTGTATTAGTTCAGTTGTAAAACAATGGTGGTCTACAAATTTAAAAAATTCAACAGAACTGCTGTTATATATATTTTTACTTTCGAAAGACTTTTGGCATATCTTTGGGTGGAATTAGGCAATCGTTTGAACACCGACGAATATATACGATAGCATCGACAGCGTTACATTTGGCGTACGAAAGACATTGACTTTTTGAAAATATAAATTGGTAATTTCAAAGCTCCTATAATATTCTCGTAACGCGTCTGTACGCAAGGTTACACGAAATGAAGAAATTTGGTGGGCCTCAGGGGGCCATTTTAGGGTATATAAAATTGGAATTACCAGCGAGACCCGGGAGGCACGTTTCTTTCAAAATTTGTAATGCTATACGATAGCTTCAGTTAATCTTCAATATTACGTAAGTCTGCGTCATCAACATCACCATCAAGAAGAGCCGAAGGCGCCTAATCTTTTTTCTTTTTTTGTGAGTCGTAAAGAATCATATCCTGCAATTAAACGATAGATGTGTCCATTTAAATTGTTAAAAAAAAGAAGAAGAATCAACGTGCGATCGCTTAAGGCTAGGCTGTGACTTTATTGAAATCGAGAGGATTTGGTCGTTCTTTCTCAATGATGAGAATGGTAATTAATCAAGACCAATTTGTGATTATAGTGATATATCAATAAATGAAATATTGAGCACAAGTAGATAGTGTTATTGAATAATAATATTGTCGAAATATTGAATTCTCAATTTGCACTTTACTCTTACCCTTTACGCTTGTGAATTTTTATAAAAACAGAAATTTAACTCTATCACACTTAATTTTGCGAACATATCAATAAAAACGTGTTCGTCAGAAATTCAGTGATACAAATCTACATAAATGCGCCATTTTTATTATGTTCGCGAACTGAAGCCGATATCTTCCGGTGCGAATGGACTTCAATTAGTTCTGTACTTTTGTGTGAATTATTTATTTATCATGCATAATCGTCAAAGTGAATTGTAAGTATTGGAGCTCTTGAGTGTTTATCGGGGTATAAAGAAAAGGTGACAGGTTCGAGTGTTGCTCATAGGGAATTCAATCTACCGATAGCAAAGTAAGAGTCCGCTAATCCACATTAGAAATCGCACCGATGGTGGTGGCATTTTATTGACCTTGGACTCGGCTCGATTTGTTACCGGCAAACGGCGTACAGTAGCCGGTACATTATACGATACGTATACATTGCTATCTCTGACTTTGCTCACAAGACGACGGCGACTACCGCCGCCTCTCACCTCATTCACTCGTGAAACGTCACCGTGTCCACTTTCTTACAATCGTGAAAATATCGTCGCTCAGGCGTTCACCTTCGAGCTACGAGAATTCAATCGAATTAATCGAATCTGAGAAAAAAAAATCATTAAGAAAAATCCATTCCACCTTCATATGTTGATCGGATATTAATAAATCATTTTTCTGAAATTGGCCTTGATTTATACTCGTTCATATTATTTTTCTAACAATTGTCAATTGTCGTAGGTCACATTTAATTTAACTAAATCGCCTCTGATGTGATTCAATTAAAATACCGTATGGTATGAGCGATGAAAAAATTAGCGGGCGGGAAAAGAATCTTCCAGGATCGAGGGAAAATGTGTGTCAATTTTTTGGCCATTTAATTGCTCTGGTACTCACAAAAAATTTCAGACAGAATTCTACAAATTGATCGAAGGTCTTTATATTAGCTTTGTAATTGCTTTTTTATTCCCCATATCCCCAAAATCAACTGATCTATGAAATTTTTGATTTTATTACATTTTTTTTTATCATCAGTGATATACTCGTAATCCTCTTTCGCCTCAATCTCACTCTCGATGAGCGTGAGATTCGAGGGATCGTAATCAGCGAAAGTATACCTCTCTGTGGCGTGAAACACGAGTGGCTCTTGGCTGGACCGATATACCACATATATTCACAAATGCGTGGTATAATACAGTCGATGCGAGAACAGGCATAAACTATACCGAATATGCCCTCTCCTCTCGTGTGATATCAAGGAGCGGTAACGCCGGTGGTGAAGCGAACTCTCTAACACATACACACATACAAATGAGCACAGGAGAAAGGTGTGTGCAGGCGAGAGTGAAGGAATAAGTAGAGGAAGAAAAAAATATGTACATATACGCGCGGCGATCTCCACACAGCAGTTGGAGGAGGGGGGGGGAGAAGAACAAGGCGCAGTAGATTGATCAGCGTTAAGTCAGACACGGATGTATCAAACTTCGATGTTAAATCTTTCGCATTTGTTCTAATATTAAGTTATACGTACATCAACTTGTTGCAACCACGTATTTGCAACGTTTAACAAATTCATTAATAAATAGAATGACAAGTCTGTTTAAAAAAAAAAACAACTATTCCTGCACGCTATAAAAATGGACAAACTTGTATTTCATATTGCACCCTGTTATGTAAGAAAATAATATTCACACAAACAAACTGAAATAAAAATAATATATTGAATTTCAGTGAATATATAGAAAGGTCTTTTGGGAGATGATGAAATTTCTTTCATTTCTACCATATGCTGCTATTTATTCAAACTATTAACCGGTTCAGATTTTTGTTTCGGCTCGATTTTGACTTTATTTACTGATTTAAAGTTTAGATACCGTTGCCGATTGAAGTGACACTTTTATGTTCACATAAATTTATTTAATAACCAATGTGCATTATTGATAAAACGCATTAATACGTAAGGAAGTGCGTGCCCAATCACTTTTTTTTTTAGTATATGTTAATTATCGTTTGGAATGGAAAGCTTTTTATCTCGAATTCCTAGGCACTTTCATTTTCAACGAATACGTAAGCAGATGAGCAAATCTCTCGTTTGTAACCTATGTACCATTTAGCTACATGGAGTCTTCGTGTGTATTGCGTACCTGCCAGGTACATTAAACATATCGTATCGATTTGCATTACATGTACCTATAAATACATACGTACGGACATTAATAAATATTTAACTTTTCTTATTGGCTTCTAAATACGTATCTATAAATAGTTACTTTTATGTGAAATATTATGTAAAATGTCATTCATTAATGGAACACGGCACCAGAACGCCCATATGCAAATAATAATAGAATTATTATAATAAATTAAACTGTTTTTGTTCTTGTAAATTATTCATAAAATGTATTAATTGGTACTCACAAAATTGCGCTCTTGAGCCACATATCTCCACTGAGCACTACTTAAAAACAATATTATTTAATCTTCACTCCACGCTCTTGTCAGCTTCCGGCTCTTCTTAATTTCTTTTGAAAATTCCTGAACGGTCCACCGATTGTTTCGTCGGATGTCAATACCGTCGACGATTACTCAGACTCGACGGGGATGAACTTTTTTTAATTCACTTTCTGTCACTGTTAGTTCATGATCGTTACATTTGGCACGATTTACTCGTCGTGTATATTCCGGAATTTGGCACGAAACTTAATAAGTAACGGCGGATAATTATCCTGATGGAAAAAGAAGAAAATTTTACTTTCGTGTAATCATATAGATGATTTTTTCCTGAGCGCTATCCCGGATTAACCGATTCGCAATGATAATCGTCGTAAAGTTCGTCGGAGTTTGCCACCGTAACGAGCGCGTTATATCTAGAGGAGATTCGTTGTGCCAACGACGATGACGGCGACAACGACGACCGAGTCGTTAAAAAAGTAAAAGTAAGAGGCTGTCGAAGGACGTGGTGAGGGTATGAGAACGCCGGCGAACGGAGACCTCTACTTATACCGCCACCCACCACGACCCGTCGTCGATCGGGTAAACCCCACCAGCAGGCCCGTGAAAAGTCGACACAACATCGTCGGAACACTCGACAAGCCGATTCCAATAGGGCCCATCTGCTATTCCCATTTCGATTTGGTTTGTATTGGAACTTTGAAATTTGGAACTATTTGAAGAAAATACAAATAAATATTAAGGGGACATCGAAAAATCAAAACATGAGTACAGACACTAGAGATAATAGTGAATGAAACACTAATGTGACGTCACACTGTACATTTGGGTCTTTTATACATACAGCTTTGATATATTTCGTAATCCTACTAGTGGCAGCACCATTTGTGGTGACAGGAGGGAAACTCTTAGTTTTTTGGAGCTAGACGTCAACATCCTAGCATTGGACCTTCTTAATATGCCAGAGGACCTTACTTAATATTTATGTCATTTTTCTTAATTGCACGATTCAAGGGATCATTTTTTATTCGATTAATAATTATAGCCAAGTTATTGTATAGCCCTAACCTAAGTCCACGTGTTTCTTCAGAGAGCTTCAGGACGCCTCCGCAACGTTTGGAATGTCACTAGCAGTCGCGTAAACTGCAGGAGATGCATAGTTCTTTACGTTCCATACCACTGCAATCGTATGTATAAAATATACGAAGGTTGAAAATATTTAAATATAGATATCACCTTTAAAAATGTTAGTATTGAAATATTTCGCCACAAACTCGATACTGTAACTAATATGAAATTCAAAAAGCGTGATTTCGTTTTACTCATGTTTCGGTAAAAAGACTGTAATTTAATTAGCCGGAAATAACTAAAGTGAAATATCCTGGAATGATTTTATGATATTTATCATTCGCGTATTGCTTGAAAGACAGGAAATGTCGAGCATCGATACATTATACGAAATGTCACAAAATGACCGATTACCATGTATTTTTATTCGGTATTTTTTCGTGCTTGGAAGGCAAATAAGGAGGAAAAAAATGAATAAAATATCCCGGAGTCGATCGACCTTGGTCCCATTAAAAATCTTACCGAGAAGAGTCTGGTTTTACGAGGAATCTCCCTCATGCGTCTCTGAGACACTTTCTCATATTATATTTCGTTCTCTCCGCCATTGTAAATACACTTCTAGTATCGGAGCAAATTCCACTGTGAAAAAAAGGTTCGGTGTGAAACATGTGGCGATTCTTTATTTGCCAAAATGTACAGGTTTGTGGTTGACACGCCATAAGAGGTATTTTCGTTAAGTCTTAGTTGTGGAACCAGTTCCATTTCAAGAATCCAATAGTCTGCACGGATACTATAGGTGAATACCAGTTTTGGCAGTGTTGATGCCTTTGCTGAATCTTTTGTATTTATCTTCTGCCCTTGCAGGTCGCCTGAAATTCTTTCTTTCGCCAAGAAATTATACTTTCTATTCGAACTATCATTGAAATCGGTTGACCAAAATTTCGTTCTTTGAACCATTTTTTGGCTATCTTTCCTGATAGCTAATGTCTTTCAGCAGTTTCAAATGATCACTGAAATACTCACGACTGCATAAAGTGCACCAGAGTTTTTACGGGAGTCCTGACCTATGAAGGTCAAATCATACTTACGTAAATGGAAAATAGTAATCGTTGATTTGTCGAATTCTTTATAGGTTCCAACTTTGCAATTAAATGACAGGCCATTGATCTTTGCTCAACGAATAGTTAATCTGGAACTGAAAAAGAATGATCGAAGTCCACTTGATGCTCCTCAACGAATAGTTAATCTGGAACTGCAAAAAGAATGATCGAAGTCCACTTGATGCTCTTGAGGTATTCGTTCAAGTTTCACTCAACTATTATCATTAATTACCATTTTTTCTTAGTACAGTAAAACGTAATAAAAAAAGTAATCAAATTCTATTCTAATGCGTTGAAATGTTGTACCGTAATTTGTGTCGGTTATAACTGTTGTTCGAATATGTATACAAATTTGTCGAATGTAAGTGCAAGAATACACGCAGAGGGCGTTTCCTACCCACGTTTTGTCGGTTGTCTCGATCGCGCCGAATAGGATGACGCCGAAGAATGGGATTTATGACTAAGAACTCGCCTCTGCATTTGAAAATGAGTTGAGTCCGAATGTATTAATGAGATGAGCGTGATCGTGCTTCACCTCACGCAGTCACGTTGCTTTTCCTCTCCCCTTCTATCTTTCTTTTGCTCGCTCGTAATATACTGCAGTTTACGATAATTTATTCCACTCGTACAACACTATACATTGCAGACAAAGTGAGAACTAATTGATATTCCGCTACTTACTCTCGTGCCATATCCGTCCAGGTGGTGCGAGAATGAAGCATTTCGTCCTGGATGAACTCTCAAACACAAGCTGTATGGACATTCACATAGATTTTTTTTTCCTATCGAAGGTTAAAAATGGAACGGACATTGACTGCAGAAATCCAAGGTGACCAAATAAACCCTATTTTCAGGAAGACAGAGGAAGTGGAAAAGATCGAAGAAAATTCCTCGAAATATTTTTTATCTCTTCTCTCTTTGACAAGCTTGCATTTTTCTTACTAACCTCATGGGATAATGATACAGTAAAACATTGTGGAAAGTAAGAAGTAATGTAGAAGACGAAGGCTACTGTTGAAGGTTTCTCGACGAGATGAAAGAACAGAAATAAAACTCGACTTGTACAAACATCTTCCCGTATTCACGTAAATATGATGCAAATCCAAATATGCCATCTTTTACAAATTTAATCCTGATTTGACATTGAATTCGTTAGGACCAATGCAAATGTAGATGTAAGATCTGAAATTCTTATTCAAATTCTATCGATGTAGAATTTAACATATGTAACATTTTACATCTTAAAAACTTTGGAATACCGATCTAGAGCTCAGCCCCTCCAGGTAAAGAAACAGAGTGAAGATTATAATTCGATCTTTTTTTATGTATAGTTAGATTATGCTGCGATAAATAATTATTCATTGTCTTTCCCCTCTTTCTCTCTCTCTCTCTCTCTCTCTCTCTCTCCCCCTCTCTCTCTCTCTCTTTCTCTCTTTCTTTCTTAGTTGTGATATCACGGACGAACAAGCGTATTGAGTGAGAGTTTGTGAGAGAGTAAAACAGAGCGAGAGAGACAAGGAATCTCATGACTTCTGGAATGCAGCCTCCGAGCTCGAGTCAACAACGGTTCGTCGTCGTGAGCTCGCAATGCCGTGTGGCTTGCCTTGTAGAACCCGGATGTAATTTGAGGGCACGTGAGGTGAGTTGCAAAGTTAAAGCTGTTGTCACACTGAGGTTCATACGACAAATTGCCCAAATACCAGCCTCCTTACGAATCATTCACTAGCATTCCGAAAAATTGCAAAAAGCCTGCTAATCGGTCCTGAAACACTCTCGTAATGATCTAAAGAGTTTTGGTAAATCGTGTATCTTCGTGCAGATCCAGAATACCATCCAACGAGTTTAGAGTATGTAAAAGTTTTATTTGCACGATGTTTTCACTATTGACGGTCGGAAAAAAATTCTAAGATTGTAGCCATATATAAATTTGGCTCTAGGCAACTAACAAAAATGCTTGATAAGAATATAATTTCTTCGTAAAAAAAAGGAACGTAGAATCATATTTCCAGAGAAGCTTCATTTATTTATTAAATTATATTATCTTAAAAGTATATTTATCATGCAGACAATACTTTACTGTTTACACGGTTGGTTTTTCAATGTTGATAACGTTGGTCATATTTCTCGTGTCTAATGGGTTGTGAGAGAAATAAAAGAAGGCTGCCAAAAGCGGTTCCAACGTCGGTTCCGCGGTCACAGTAGAAATGGAAACGGGAATACGTGATGGTCAGACGTGCGTGTGGTTCTCCGATTCTCGACACAAGAGAGCCCCCGACGATACAAGAGAAGGACCTTGGCTGCACTTTCGCGGAGGACGTGGACTCGCACACTGAATCCCAATGGAAACGACATCGATGAATATCTGGTTTTTTTGGTTTTGTTTTTTTTTTTTTACGTACTTTTGACTTGACACGTTGCAGCCAGCGAGCTTTCTGTACTTTCAAAAATCGCGAACACTCACTTCTCCATTTCGGATATTGTTCAACGAATTCTGAGAGCCGAAATTTGAATGCATAAATTTAAAGAAATGTTTCATCAAGGAGTTGGCTAATATAAAAAAATGAAAATCTTTAAACATTCTATTCAGTCTATCAGATTTCTGAAGACACCCATAAATTTTAGTCAATTTGTAACTTTTTTGACTTACAGTCTGAAAATTCCAAGGCAATTTTATTTTTCGACAAATTTTTCAGTGATGATTCGATTTTTTACCTTCGCATGTTTTTCTTATTCACCATTCTAAATGCAAAACTTTACATTTCAATTTTGACGCTTTTTATTTTAGCAACCAAGCACGAAATGCGTGAAAATCAGTTTTTTATGGCGACAATTTTTGATTTGGCTGTCAAAAATTTTGACTAACAAAACATTTCTATCTTTTAATATCAAAAGTTAAAATATTGAATTACTTTTTAATTACTTATT
>JABSMR010009228.1:0-11827 GCA_018902295.1 Dusona sp. PSUC_FEM 10030013 | reverse complement strand
TTTTGAACCTATAGAAAGTTTATATAAATAGTGTTTTTTTGTTGTTAATTTGAAACATTTTTTAACATAATTTTATTCAACCAGAATATTTAGATTTAGATTTAGAGATTTAAAGAGTCTCGAAGCCAAGTATTACATTGAATAGAAAATTGTAAACGTGAAGGAAAGTCTCGCCGTGTCTCTATACTCGAAATTCGGCTCTTTTCCATTATTTTCAATCTTCAACTCGACGCCACTCGAAAACACGTCCATTTATCGAAAATGTAATGCGATTTTACCAACCCGAGTGGATCAGTGAAACCATACGGAACTAAAAAGTAGCCACGCTTTTACAAGGCACTTTGAGGCGTAATCAATCCTAAAGACAATCACAAATGAATGGCATCATAGGTTGTATATGATAATTACTACGAAAGAATAAAGACGAAAAAGCAACCGTATGACAACGCATGATATTTCGATAAAACTCCTGTTGCTTTTTGGTTGCAAGCTGACCTCCACAATACTTTCAGACGGTGGCTTTTTGCTTCTCTATAGGTTACGGGAAACAATTGAATCCTGAAAACAACCCTATAACTTAGTTTCCCAATGGACGTTTTATGGTTGCCTTTTGTTTCAGAGCAACTGTCATGATAGGGTTTTATTGCAATCATTTTGTAGTTTTCTATAGTAGGTCAAATCAGAAAATAATTACAAATAAACCGGAATCCAGTTTGTAATGGATTTGTACCTAAAAATCAATGGTTCCATCCATTCACTAGGGAATCTAATGGGATTAATCCCTTTCTAGTGCTATGAGTTTTCTTTCTCCGACCCCCGCAAGTATAGGAACTTGAATACTAACAAAGAATAGGAGCTGAATTACTTCGTGACTTTATTTACAAGAATTTTCTTCCACACATATATCTGTATATATGTTGAAGTCCAACTTCATTGATTCGTGATTTTTTTGGTTGGGATTCAAAATAGGATTGCGAATGTATGAAATAATTTTTTTGAATAGTACAATCAAACATTTTATTTGTTATGTTGCTAATGTTCAATTTGATATTAAACTGCAATTATAAAATCGACTACGCATATTAGGAAAATGGAACAGTGAATATAATTACAATTTTTATAACCGAAACCTGAAAAAGTTTATTATTTCTCCCACAAATTTATGATCATTAACAGAAAAGGGCACCTGTAGAAATTCGTTCGGTAGTTTTGATGAGAGTTGAAATTATAATCGAAAAATGATTAACTGTTACGAAATTAAAAGAAAACCAGCTGTGATTCTTATAAATTTTCTTCACTGATATAGTACGCTGCTGTCAAAATTGATTGAGCCAGCCTTTTATGTCTCAGTGATCGTGTGCGATTTCGTCTTTTCATATGCAGATTTTTCTTTCTCTCCTGACTTCGGGTTGGTTATGATTTTAATAATAACCAGGAGAAATCAATGATTATTGAAATCATAAGTTACGATGGCGTATTCACAACTGTTTTAGATGTAAAACTTTGTGAACTTGCATTCTTTAATCGAATAGCAATCTTTGTACACTTACCTACAATGATAAGCGGGCACTTAAACGCCCACAGATACATTCACACTCATGGAAATACAGACACACGCACACATACTTCGCTAAATGTACACCTTCGAAAACGTGCAATTGTTGTAGGGGAGTGGAGACTCGCCAGAGGAGCGCAAATTGGCGGTAATGGGACGTTTCATTCGCGGAACTTGCTCGCGCGCGTCTATATTGAATGAAGCTTGCATAGAGAATACAAGAAATGTTTGTAACCCGACCAGAAAGAATCTCGTCGGTTATTCGCGTAGGAATGAGAGATAAACCGTCCGTGTACTCTTAGAGGGAGGAAAAAAATGAAGATCTCTCAGCAATTCGTCGACGCTGAAACAATAGTCTTTATATGAACATATCCAAACCTCGAGACGAGGTAAAATAGTGTGTCTGTGTTTCCGTAAATCGTTGTGGCATGGGCGAAAAACTGGCACAAAGAATATATATGATAAAAATTGTTGCATTTTAGTTCTTTATTTTTTCTTCCCTGGTTCGCGATATCTTCAGGGCTTTTGTAGCGGAGCCAGAGATGCTACGAATAATATGAGCACATGGTAAACGTTTATGAAAACGCAATATTAAATAAGTCGAAAGATCTTTTCTCTCAGACTGTCACAGTCTCTTCTCTCGAATGGCAAAAATGTATACACGACTATACGCAAAAAACATCATGTGCATATAAAGGTGATTCATATTAGTGTTGAGAAAAGTGTATGTACATTTTAAACATAGTTATAGAAATTGTATACACTCATATTATGAAAGTGCTGGAAGATTACACGTGTGTGACCTGCATTTCGTGATTACGATAAATCTTACGGGGCCCAATGTTTTACCGGCGCGATATATATATATATGTATACGTGCATATACGAACATAAACTCATGTAAATATGCGAATACATAAATTCGGGGTAAGACTTCTGATGAACAGAATGGCTTAACCAACATAACTTTACCCATTAAATTCTTGTCGTTTACGACCTTCTACCTTTTAATATATAAATGTGAATCACGAAGCTTCCATCAGAGCGGAGAACCGCGCCGAACTTTTCAAAAACGTAGCGGTTATAATTCAACGATTTCGCGAGGTTTAATAAGAGTGACTTTATTGCCGGTGTCCGATGCTCTCAGACCACTAGCGAAGTTCAGGCAGTTTATATGTTATAAGTACCGATCTTACAGAGCTCCCAAAAGCACCGAAGTATTAAGCGTCCTTTTTTTCATCAACGTTTTTCACTGCATCCACTTCACTCTGTCAAAGTGGACAGTGCGTATAAATATGTGCAATATAGCTTGTAAAAATATCAGATTCATTACACGACGCGGAGAGTGAATTAATGGAGGTTAATTACTTATATCCCCTCCGCGGTTACGCTTTGTCGGTAGGTTATCTTATGTATCGACAGAAAGAGAGAAAGAGAGATAGAGAGAATAAGTACTGTAAAAGAGAAATATGGAGGAGGAGTGAAGTGTTCACTGCTAATTGCCGGTTGATCGTTATGATGACGTTATTCTCGTTCCACCAGCAATGCCAATTATACAAAATTCAATCTAAATCCCCCTAGGTCAATTATTACGCACTGTATCCACAAGCATTTATTAAAACGTAGTCATGTATATTACAAGTAAATACGCGTAAATTCGTCAATTTGTAAATCGAGAACGAGAATAATTGGCAATAAATTATTCGATGCATATCGATATGTATGAGCAAACCATAATAAACAACTTTACGCGAATGTTCATTCACATAAATAAATATGCATTTATATGTACAGATCTATGTACGCAGATAACCCTACCGATCTTGAGGTTTCATTGCCGGGGATGGTGTTATCGATAAAGCAACAGAACTGCGATTTCCAACTCCTGATTATATACGTCTTGCAGTGGATATATAAGAGCCACTTGCTACTGTACCAGCCCCCCGAGCGTATACTCTGCTATAACGCGAAATATATGTAGCCTAGTGTGAACCCAATTGCGATTCTTCGGGCGCCAACGAACAAACTTTTGTATCCGCAAAGTTGTATTACGGCCGCCCGAAGTACGGTCAGATGGTGCAGGGCGTAATTGGCCGATCTTATTCCTCGTCGATTCTACCTCGTGAACTCGCTTGCCACGATAGCATGGATAATTGTTTAGCGGGAAAGGCAGGAAGTGAATCGAGTGAAAGAGAGAGAGAAAAAGGAGCGAGACAGCAAGCAAATAGAGGAATAAAGACCTAAGAATTATATAGGTGCGCAGGATGTACTAAAAATAATAAAATAAAAAGAATGAAAAACATTACATGTGTGTTACTATAATCGGAGATCTACGAGCTCAGGTGAAAAAGAGCCAAAGAAATCCGAATCTCCTATTCCGAGGTATACGAAAGTCGGATCTGTTCGAATTATATATATCTATATATAAACACAGACTTGAAAAGAAAGACAAGCTCTGACGTTGACAATCGATCTACATCTTCTTCACGATCGTGGAAGCTTCCCTCGTCCCCAAGGACATTTGTGAGCCAACTGTACCGTACAATTGCTGCACTGTCGTTCACGCGGGTGCAGTTTTTCCCCAAGAGCCCTGCCTCTGCCCCTAGAAAATTTGTTGTATTTCTATTTTCCTTTGCGCCCGCCAGGCCAACGGAATTCCCTCGGTAATATGTACCCCATATCCTGCACATGTATTTTCTATGGGATTGCACATGTATCGATCTGAAAGTGCCAGTCTCGTCATCGGGATTTCAAGACAGCGTAAAAAGAAACGAACGTGACTTTGGCGTGACAAACCTTCACATTCATTTTATACGTGTATGTTTACGTCATTTAATTAAATTCGAATTAATCAAAATTCCGTTCCATTTGAACACTTCCGCGTTCTCCGTTTTCATCAAGTAACATAAGAAAAACTTGAAGTAGAAATAAGATTGCGACTGTAAAAGCGTTCAATAGACGAAGAAGAAAGAAATTACACGAACCTTTATTGTTTTACTTGGTTCATTGCTCATTACACAAAAGTATATTAATTTTTACTTCAACCGTCTTACTTGAGGAGATTATTGTTTAGCTATTGATCGCCAGAGATGGGTGTGGGGTCGGTGTGTGGCACCCGCAATCTCCCAAGTTAAGCAGCTTCGGGCGAGGCCAGTGATCGGTTGGGTGACCTGTTAGCCATGCACCGGCTCGGGTATCGGTCACTAAGCGGGAGGCACTTTTTTTAAGTTTCTAATGATGGTAACCAACTGAACGTCAGTTAAAATATAGCCGCCGGTATAGGCTGGGTTTTACACGGTTTTCCTTCACCTTTGTGCGCATGCGATAAGGTAATGCATCAGAACAGAGTGGCTGTGGGCAACACTCTGGGGGGTCTCACGGGAAAAGGAACAAAAAGTTAGTGACGTGGGAAAAAAGTGGTATTGAGGTGGTGGCATGGGCTCGTCAAAACCCGCAAGAGTATTACGCAGAAACATTGAAAATTCGTTAGGAAAAAATTGTTTTGCTATTGTTTCTGAAATCGATAAAAAAAAAAACGAACGCTCGGTCTCAATTATCACCCTTTTCTGTATCACATGCATATATTCATATATAGACAATAATAAATTTGAGTGAGGTATGTTGACTTTTGCAACGTCAGCTCGCGTGCACGTCGAGAATTGAGCATGCGAGCTTGTGGGTAGGTATTGTTACCTACACCTAGTTCCTACTACACTGTCATATATAACAGGTTCCCGCGGCGGGCAATCGAAGCACAGGAGCTATATACTCGTCCAACGTAAGATGCGTGGATATATATACTACGAAAATTGATGGCCTGAGGCACAGAAACACGCATCACTCGTATTTACATGGTATGCATTATATAGGTGGGGTGATTTAGTGCGAAAAACTATTACCCGTGTTACACGTCAGTCGATAAAAAAATTCATTACACTCACATTTTCTGTGAAATGCCATTATGTCTTAGATTTTAATGAAATTAATTTGATGAGTCACTCATATGACGATATCGATGTTTCTTTCCCTATTTTGTCACATTTTTTTCTTCAATGAGAAACACTGTAAGAAACGTTCATGGACAAGACTTGTAATCAATATTAAGATGTTATTCTGAAGGAAAAAAATCCGATCGTAACATATCGTTTAGAATTATTATCTTCATATTCTTATTTACGTCTTTAGGTTCCGTCGAAATGGTGACAACTGAACCAAACCCTCACAGAATCGAACATCCAATGGACGTAACATGGACGTTTTCCGGCCCCTTGTGCACGTGCAAATTATGTCCATTGGATGTTTGGTTGTGTGAGGGCAATATTGATCTGATTCAGGCGTCAGTTTATCCATGTATGACGGGCCTATAAGGGGTTGGGGCACTTAAACATTTGAAAAAATCGATTTTTTATTCTTCGCATTTTCTGAACGTGCGATAACTTAAGATTATTTTATGAGTATTTTAAATGAATCAACGTATAGTGTTAGAGATACACAATGATCACTATGAGTCCTTCAAAATACTAAAAGTATATGGCGAACAATAGCTACCGGCAACCGGTTTTTAGCGATGTATTGAATAAATGCTGAGCTTTTCCCATATTTGTGAGGCATATATATGCATCTATTGTGCCATTTTAAAGCACTATCAGACCAGTCGCTACGATGAGTAATTTAATAGATTGTATTTCTCCATAGTAACTACATAACCACTACTTTTTTCGTTATTCGAAAAATAAGCTTTTTTTTCGCCTAAAAATTCATAAGTACACTTTCAGAGACCGCCGTTTTGTTGAAATTTTTTTTTCAAACAAACTTCGATCAAGCTCTAGATAAATTATTAACCTAACGATTTTTTTTTTTTTTTATTGATTTCTGATGAATCAGTCAAGAATGAAACTGGTCACTGCAAACGTTGTTTCAAAAAAGCGTTTCGCGCCACTGCACATAACTCCATCAAAAATAAATATTTTTAAACGAAATATTCTTTGAATATTATTTACCAAATGTTGAACAAAAGAAAAATATTCGAATGATAAAAAAAAAACAATAACGAGAGAAGCCTTCTTTAAAACCTGTGACTGGCCCTATCCCCTGAAGATAGGCCTCAATGGTCAATCGTATAAATAGTTACAATTTATTGCAAGGAGACACACATAGTTGCGATGTCATTTTGAACATGTTTGTGTGAGTAGTGAGGGATATTGCGGAAATAGCTCCCAAATGTATTCATTGTACACATTTTATAATCCTTCGAATGTTTTGAGATCGAGGAAACGAAGTCACGTGAAAGAAGAGGGAGAAAGAAAGAGAGAAAACAGATGATGCCTTTTGGCCGAAGGCGACTCCAGCTCTCTACTGAAATCTTCCGGGCAATCGCTGAAATTTCAAGCCGACTCATTTATCAGAGGTCTCACACACGCTGCCTGCATTTACTGAGGAGCGAGAGTTCTTCCTATCTCCCTTCTCTCTTTCATTCCGTCTTGCGTTGTGGTCGGTGGTAGTGTAAGTCCATATGTGACCGAGTATGGCCTCGAGCATGAACGGAGAAAAGGCTTACGGACACGAAATGGTGTAACCGGATGGTGATCGTGTATATATATGCAAGCCAGGTAAATGAGACAGTAATTGGCCACACGAGAGCCATCGTAGAAAAATAGTTATTGGCATGATTTTCGTCCTTCACAAGAAGGTTTTTTACATGGACTGAAGAGGCTGCTAGTCATTGGAGAGTAGCCAACAACTATAACATCGTTTTATTCTATACTGTCGTAGATACTCGAAAGAACCGCGACTCGCCAACGAGAATGCTTCGCGTTTCGCGAGACTGCTGCAGTGAGAAAGAGGAAAAGCAAAAGCTTGTGCCAGAGATAAAGATCTTGAAAGCGCGAGGAATTCTCAGTAATATTATAACTCTCGGGTTGAATGGGTCCAACGTTTTACTGGTCCCGTGAATGAATGTTTTGCGCGCAAAAACAGAAACGAAAGGAGAAAAAAAAGATATTTTGCGGGGATTTGGAAGATTCGTACAGGGCGCACACGACCCTGGAAAATATCTGCTAATCTAGATGAGTCATTTTTCTCGTTATATGATTTTGGTGAAGTTACAATTTACTTGTTTTTCTACTATATTTGTCGAATTTCCAGTTAATCAATTTGCACTTTAAATAAGTACGTGGGCTTCTTTTGATAAGGAATGATACTCAGTGGTTTCCATGCTTCACCACAAAAATATTGATTTTTTCCATAACAATAATATTTTTGTTCTAGTTTTCTATTTTTAGCCCTTTTCCCCACTCCTTGTCACTTCAGTTCAATTTAACCAGCGAATAAGGAGGAACTGAAGTGTATAAGGATGGGTTATCGAGCACTGAATACTTCTGTCAATGTGATCCATTTGATCCAAGGGAGAGGAAGAGAGAAAGAGTTCACCGTGTGAACGACCTGCAGTAAGCGTTTGGGTGTATACGTAACCGATATCCACTTCCGTCTCGAGCATCCAATTTCCGGGGAGAGAAACCGGTGTCCAGCATCCTGGAAACCGACCCGACATTCTGTGGAAATGCCGATAATAATGTCTCTCTGTGTTTTCCCGTGTAAACGACGAAATTTCTCAAGGAACGAAAGTGATGTGATTTAAAGGGGTTATTGCTCGATGTTGCGTTCTCTAAAAAGACAATGCGTGAGTTTTCAATGACAAATATACTGATAAACTATCAAACGGTATTATGAAGTTATTTATGATCGTTGGGTTTGTTCCCGAAAAAGCACGAAATGAAAAATTGTCATAATTCATTTATCAACATTAATCAAATAGAATAGCCGGTAAAATCGTCAACGTTTGTGCTAAGACGATCATATTTTCAATTACGGTATACCAGAGGTAAGAAAAAATGGCACGCAATACTATATGTGGTCAAAATACCGTTTGGATGTACTAGCCACAAAACCTTAAGCCGCAAGTCTCAATGATTATCCTCAGGGTTGAATGATGTGGCAATTGCGAGTACGACAGAGGGGAAAAAGTTGCTACAAACGATCCGAATTAAACGACCATTTTCTGCAATTCAGCAAACTCGTTAATTTTCCCGTTTTTCTCTCGTCACTGACGAGACATCGTTTATATGGTCAGCGAGAGAAGAAAGACTTGGCTCGTTTTTCACGGGAGTCTTGCGTACTGAAAATACCAAAGTTTTTCGAATCGAGCAACGGCACATAACTATGAAATGCTTTCATTTTGTATACAGAATTGTCCATTTCAGATGGGAAAAAAAGGGTGTACAAAAAACAAAAGGTAAACGATCAATTACAAATGACTCGAGGCCGTCAGATGTGTTGAAGACTGATACCGTAGTTAAATCGAGTTTAAGATGCCAGGACAGGAGGAAGTTGCTTGAAAGCTCCATGTCATGTTCTTCACCGATGATAAGCGAGTATAACAGAAAGAGAAAGACAGAGAGAGAGAAGGGAGAAAAACGCAAACTTGGAACATTCAGGTCTCAAGAGATGAGAGCTGGTGTGTAACGTGCCTGTAGAACGTACCCCTTCGTCTCGCTTGGAAATTCCGTTCACGAAGTCGCAGTCGACACGACGACGGTCTCGTAGGACTGGAGGCACTCCCCTGGCAATCTCTCGAACGGATGTCGAGTAGAGCGTCTTTCATCCGCGCGCGCCCGATCTCGTCTCTTTGCACTTGTTCACGTCATTCCACACGAGGAGGCTGCATAGCTCTACTTGTAGTGAGTAAACGACGTTCGCGACTTCGATTTCCTACGATATACCATATAGCTGTGTGCGAACTCGGTCTCCAAAGATTTTTACATATTTTTCAATTGAATTGCGAAGTGTGCTCTATCGAGTGAAATACAAGCGAATAGACGACGCACGATGGTAGATATGTCTTTGAAAGTTTCTGGCAAGGATGCACTTGCTTCACATTGATAAATGTTCAAGAACTTCGATTGCTAACGAAATCAACGACATGCTGAAGGGGTTTTAATGAAAAACATCTATAAGTCGCAGATCTAAAATCTTGTTTAATTACACTTTGTTAAGGAGGGAGAAAGAAGACACATACAGCGTATAAAATCTGCGGCCTTCTTATCAATAATAAGTTGATGATAAGTGTCTGCGTACATGTTACGAGCGAAAAATGTTATGCGATCAAAACTTGACTCGGTACTTAGAGAATCGATAAAATCCTGAACAAATAATCCGTCTCGCAGTGGTTTTGTGAACAATGATTTGCAATAATACCAATTCCAGAAAGTTATTCACAAATAATCTAAATGAAATATTGTTGAACAAATTGTAGCGAAATTTCTTTTATCACGCCAGGCTAGCTCGGAAAATCTTATCCTTAATCCGATCCTTTTGCATTGATTTTTAAGGGGAAATCCTCAATATCGATGAGCGGGTCGCGCGAACTACGTGAACTCTGTCCCTCTTACGTCCAGGTCAGGTGCTCTGCTAGACGTCGCGGCTGTCCCTTAGGCATAGTCTGGCGCGTAGTTCGAAAACGCTCGCGCTCATCTTCATGAACAATAATTAATAAACTCCATTAGGCAGTGCATAATGGTAGCAACTGCCTGACCGAGGCCATGGACTTTTCCCTCCGCTAAATAAGCTTCAAAGCAACCAAGTTGTACAAAAAGGGCTCGCTATAAAATATAGTCACCCAATTCCGTCCGTGTGAAATAATAATTTATTCCATTTGGATTCGTGATTTCTTTAGAAATATCTGTATATGAATTTTTATATTTTGATCAAATCCTTAACAAAAAAAAATAAAAAATCTGAATCCTTGACACGAGGTTTTATAAATGGATTCCGCATTATACTTGCAAATACTCCAAATCATGGAACGAACAATTTCGTAAATACTCCATGTTTTTCAATTCAAAAAGCGATATTTTTTAAATAAGAGACAATTCCAAATATATTTACTAGCTTTCAGATAAAATCAATAAACGCGCAGATATATCACGGAAATGAAATAAAAAATTGACTCAATATTTCATCAATAATTTTTGTTTTAATCAATTTGTTAATAACTTGTTAGCATTATTATTACTGGGAATTGATACTGTCAAAATATGAAAGATAACTGAATTCATTTTGATTTTTAGTCGAATTGTGGAGCACACAATTCTAGTGAAATAAAAATTTTCGTTGGGATGACGTGTATCAAACATCCTTAAAATGTTACTAAACGTGAAATGAGAAACATTCATTACTGGTACTAAGTAGTAGTAGTAATCAGTATTAAACTCCATTTAGTCTAACCAGACATATTATTATTAGTGAGATCTTTAGTGTTGTAATTACAGTATCTTAGAAAGTATTATTAGAAGCACTTGTGGTCACAATATATACAGCTTACTATCGATACTTTATGGATAGTCGGAGATGATGATGCTGATAGTAGGTAAGCAGGAAGTGTGGACGGGTTGGTAAGAACGAAGAAGGGACGTTAATAGGATCGCAGGATGTTAGCTCGATGTGACGGCCACTGGAAGATAGTGAAGCTTGAGAGAAGAGAATTATAGACAGAACTTTATAGCAGAAGGAAACGAGAAACTGTTAAGGTAGTTCCATACCTTATTGAAGTACAACACAGATCGGTCGTTCGTTAGTAAAGTCGTAGTGTAGCCGCGACTTCACTCTCAGCTCGATGTACGACGAATCGCCGTACCAGGAACCTCCATCGTCCAAATGGGGCCAATCAATTGGAAAATGAACGACGAGTCAATACTCTTTATTTACTAATTGATTGCCCTATTCCCGATGATTTTCCTTCCAATAAAAAAAAACTGAAACGATTGCTGATGTCTGTTGGAAAAAAGGTAGAAAACCAACAAATAGAGGACGATCAGAATCGACCGACGGCATTGAAGAAATTCATTAAGGCCTGAACAATCACTGTTATTACAACAAGAAGAGAAAATTCTTCAAATAGACTCTCACCTTGCGAGTCAATTATGAATTAATAGGAGCCAAAAAGAATGATTAGTTCATTATTAAATTCTGCAACTGGGGTCAAAACTTGGTCCGTATATTGCGGACAATTGAGGAGAGGATCTTTAACGATGTCAGTAAAAATGATTTTATGTCGGACTATGAATTGGAATATAATAAAAATATCGAGCAAACTTTTCATTTGTCACCAATGCCGGAGAGAAAGAGAGAGAGAGAGAGAGAGAGAGAAAGAAGGAACGAGTGCCCTGTCCGGCCATTATATGAAGTGAGGACACCGTCAATGAATACAGGAGGACG
>JABSMR010009217.1:0-11828 GCA_018902295.1 Dusona sp. PSUC_FEM 10030013 | reverse complement strand
TATAATGCAAATATATATATATATATATGTCCTTGCATACACATATATATATATATGTATATATATGTCGGATGGACAATACCAAGTCTAGAAAGGCCCCGGTAACCATCAACAACAGGATCGTTTCATATTCCATCCGTGTCGTTTTCAGTCTTCCGATCGTTGATTTTTTTCTCCTGATTCTTTGTCTCTTTCTTTCACTCCTTTCGAATAAAATCTAAGCAAAAATTCTAAGAAAATCCCAGTTCATCGATCTGGACATTCTCTTTCCGACATTCATTCCAATATCGAGATTGGAGTCTAAGCAGAGACGAAAAGTTCATTCGTTCTTTGGATACTCCGATCCAGTAATTTTCAATGCGATTTTTCCTTCTACAATTTTTATTCCATTTTCCGTAAAATTTATTTGCAGGACGAGTATTACTTCTTCTTTGCAAATTTCCAGATGTTAATATAAATCAACATAAACTTAATGCAAAATTCTCATCGCATTTATCACCCTATGGAGTTTATCCGAGTAAACGTAATAATTTAAAAAAAAAGAAGAAATGTTTATAACTCTGCGTTACGCACGCATCGGGATGAGACGTTTAGGAGCGTATTCGAGATAAATTACTGTGTTTATTTTCGCATTTTAATATCCCGCGTTGGCACGAGGATAAACGTGTAAGATCTGCTGCTTATATATATATGTATATTTTGACGCCAGTATACAATATTATATTATGAGATCATGTACTTTCATATTTATATGCACCTGAGCATCTGCAGAAGATCGGCTGGAAGAATGATCTTCTGTACCGCGTAAAATCAAGCACGATAACTTCTCGTGACTTCGAGCTATTACTGCTTGTATTCCAAGAGTAAGGTGAAAGCGGAAGGGAAAAGCTCAGCAGGGTTTAAGGTGGAAAAGGAAAGGGAGAAGGACGGCTTTGTGAACCGCGTTGTGTGTTCCGCGTGCCACGAAATTGTGCCGTATTAATCTCACCGCGAGAGGAACGAGTTATAATAACAAACCCTGTGAGTTCTACCTTCGCGAACGGATATGGGCCAACAAGAATTACAAACGATAAATCAATGCGGGGGCATTGCCTACGATTTATCGCTGCAAGTCCGGCCTGTAAATACGTAGACGCCGATATAATCACTGGTGTTTGTTACCCCGCGATGTAAAATCGGTGTAAATCGAAAGATCTCCGTTTATTTATCTACACCCAGTAAGGCTAGATCGATTCCACATCCCGTGAAACCAAGATACTTCAATAATAATCCATCGAAAAACAGGTTTGACCCGAATTTTCGTGAACTTCTATGGGTTTCGTCGAATCAATATAATTTTATAGAAATTATTGCTGCGGAAGCACCGTAATTATTCGACGTCATGGTAATCAATTATCGAGGACCCACTCCTATATATACGTATACACAGAGACAAAGTTCTCCAATTCAACTAACGGTCGAAGCATCTATTTGCCTAATGATGAGAAACTCATTCGATCCTATACCATTATTCATATATTACAATGAGGCGCGCAGTAGCATCTCTGGACGCATATTAATTAAATTGAATAAAAAAACGTCAAGTGAAACGATAATAATGTATTCATTCAACGAAAATTACTCATTAATTTTTTTCTTGGTCAGTAATTGTGAGCTTTTTTTATGCGACGAGCATAAAAATCATTTTGCATGATTAATTGATCGAAATCCCTAATAAAGTGTATTTGACATTATTTATGTTTGAATTTTGTATCGAGTTTTCGAAAATTTGATCCTGAAAATGTCTTGAAAATTTGAAGAAAATCGGTCAAAAAGTTATCGAAATAAAATGCTTTGAATTTCGAAAGCTAAAGCACTCGACACACATACAAAAAATGGCTTTCCTGTATTTTAATTTATATTCAAGAACATGTTGCGCGTATATTTGCATAGAAAATTCGTCGCGCTTATTCCTGTAAAACCAACCCCTAAGAAATATAAGAAAAGAACGAGAAATGTTTAGTCCCGAAGTTATCGGTGCGCGGTGATCTCGGAATACGGTTAACCATTAGTCTCGGGTCGTGGCTCTTTCAAGCTGGAGTGTCTCGTAGTTGTCGCAAGTATATCGCTATGAGGGTAGCCCGTATTAAACTCAAAATACAACGCTTTTTTCTCGGTCCATTCTCTTCCTCTCTTTCTATCCGTCAACCAAGTTTTTTTGACTATGCGTGTTTTCTCTCGTAATCTCTTTCTCTCTCACATGGTCGGAGTTTTCCATTAGTAAACTGTATAGTACGAGGCTTTAAGCTGGGCTGCTCTGGACCACCAAGCCACGTTTATATTCAACAGAGTCAAGGATCCATGACGAAATCACGATAGAAACGCTCGTGTATAACGATACAAAGGCAAACGTCGCAAGAAGTTTATGCACGTATACACCTATACCAATGTATATATGTATATAGATGGGCTGCCAGAAACGACTGTAAGGAAAATACATATACGAGAGCGGAGCGAAGGAAAACACAATAAATAAAGAGTAGTGAAAAATATGGTGGTTTTTTCGGGAAAAGAGGAGTAAGGGGAAAAGGAGGGGAGTAAGAGAAAGCCTATATACCACGTAACATAGCACCCTTAAGTGCCATGGCGCCCCTCGGTCCTCGTACTCACGACTCTACGACTCGCTCCCATACATCAGAAGTGACGCTCGTTGCGACTCTACACGTAAACCATGTTCCTCCTTTGTATACTCGACTATCTGAGTGAAACTATGCCATAGTGCGTTTTAGTTGACGAAAAGAAAGGGAAAAGCTAGCAAACCCAGTCCTGGAGTTTTCCATGGGAATGAGGAACGTGGTGTAGGGCGAAGAAAACCTCGGTTATCCGTTTAGTTTATCGTGGAAAAATAAAACAAAAATCCTCACGAGTTTTTCGGCTGCACGACACGGCCCTCGGGGCGAAACGCTTCTCCCAAGATTTGATCCAGATAAAGAAGTTTTACATTCGACTTTTCCTTCTTCCGGAGCAAGGCCATCGGGAGTAAAGAAAGAAAGACGCAGCAAGAGTACTTTCTTCAGTTGAGGCAGAAGAACCGACGGAGAAAAAAACTTACCTTAAGTCCAGGGACAGAAAAAAAATAACGTGTTCTCTCATCGCGAACGATAGATAAAAAAGAGTAATAAATTTTATCCCTGTGCTAATTTATCAGGAAGCCAAGAAATGCGAGACGAGAAAAAAAATGAACTCGGCAAGTTTTTGTTCGAAAGATATATCAATTTATCGGTTACTGCTTGGATGATTTTCCTTCGCTCTTTTACTATTATTTTGCAAGGGTCAGAGACAAAATTCTCGTTTGCCCTGGTGATCTCCCGCGACCTCGTGCGGTTTAGTGTTACGATAATTCCGAAAATGCCCCTCGAGACCAAGAGCCATAACCAATCCCCCCTCCCAATGTCATTCACGTACACATACGCGGGGAGCTATCCGAGCCAAAGGGGTAACCAGAGGCAAGCAAGAATAGGAAACACATGCGGAAGGGTCAAGCGTTCAGATCTTTTGGCCTTCATCCAGAACTGTACTTCGCTCTCCTATATACATCTACACATCGAAGCCCAGCTTCCTCTCTCATCTTCGTCATCTTGGGTTAAGCTCGTTCGAACCCATCTGCCTTTTTTCTCCTTCCAATCCTCGCCTCCTTAACTTTTCCCCATCTTTTTCTTCTACCCAATTTTTCACCTGCAATAAGCTACTGAACGAATCTCATTCGTTTCTGAAATTGCCAAGTTTTTTCCGGGCTTGTCACCCTCGCACCACGAAAAAACCGCAAGCCCATAACTTTTAGCCATTTATTTTTGACGATGCTGGAAATTGTAAAATATAAATTATGTAATAAAATAATATGTGCATATTTTAATTGTCAAGATTTTTATCTTGTTCGCAAACGTCCACTAAAATATTTATAATCGAACAATTACCGTGGAAACCATAGAAACAGAAGGCCAGCACGATATTATAAGATTATATTTAACCTAAATTAAAATTTGTTTCAAACTAAAATAATATTAATTGCTTGGTAAATAAATGTTCACAAACTCACTAATAAATTTGATCTCTTGTGAAGTATTTTGAATAGAATTTTAAAAGTTCGTTATTTTTCATTCGTTTTTTGAAATGAGTCGACAATGAATGTTGTAGTTTATTTTAAGGAAATTTTGATGGATGTTTAAACATTTCTACAAATCATACTTTTTACCGACTGTCATGGTAGAAATCTAGTTTTAGTTATTGTCCTTGATTTCTGATTGTTTTAGGCGGCAAAATTTCGCTATTAATAATAATTACAACCTTTATTCTTGTTCCCATATTCCAGAGTGTAGCACACAAGTATTTACCCTGAATTTGAGGTTCAAATGATCTTTATAAACCTTTCGAAATGAGGGAAACTTCATAATCGTCTGTCTGCACCTTGACCTTTTGTAATATTGAACAATCTTGGACAAAATTCGTTATCAAGGAAATTGTGCAATATAACAAGATAACGTAATCGAAATTGAAGTAACATTCGATACAAAGTTCGATAAGATTTGACCAAGTTTAAGATGGAGGATAACGAGAACATTTTCGTAGTTGTATACACACGGAGGGGATTCGATATTGGCAATCTGGAGTTTGGTATTGCTGGAGGCCTGAACCACGTAGCTTCACCACCATGAGGAACGAAATCAACCGAATTGGCTGTTGCTAGGCTTATTAGTTATTACGGATAATTTGAAAGCTAGGAGTGAGTATCCGGGATAGTCTCGAGAGAGGTCGATAATGCTGAGTATTTGGACGTATGCGCAAACATCACGAATTCCTCATGGTCGATCCACCTTGGACGATATACCACGTGTACATTATATTCGTATAAATAATACAGTCTGTGGATACTTCGATGTACTCCGTCATAGCGAATATATATAAAATACACGTATATGTATACGTTTGTGCAGCGACTCGGTTGTTCTATCCGTTGATCGAGACGAGGGTGGAGTTTGTTGATTATACAGTTCGCTACAAATATATCTACGATAATCCTTCTCGAACTTGTTTAAATAATACACATAACTTTCGGAAAATTGTGAGAAAAGACCGTAAGGGCGACCACGAAGCTTATAAATACACACTTATACGGAAAATAAGGGGAGACGAGGAAAAAAAGCTCACGTATATCAAGGATCGATATGAAATTATGCGGTGGAGTATTATGCATGATAGAGCTGATATTATAGTCACGGAAGACATTCAGGATGTGGGCATCGGATAAGTTTCGCAAGGCTTCATATATATATCCGTCTCGTTCATCTCCCGATTTTCGCGTATTTTCCGCAAGCGCTCGATTCACCACGTCGATTCGAAACACGTGGAAAAGAAGAAGAAGAAGAAGAAGTAGAAATAGAAAATGAAAATAAAATAAAATGAAATAAAATAAAAATAAGAGGACCGTGCGATGCACTTTCGTGCACGATCCGTAGAATTCTTTCATGGCCAGGTGCACGCGACACGGGCTTTTGTACCAACGCGCTACATTATGTATGGGACACTGGTATATTTCCAGCTATACTTGTATTGTACGAATATAACAGTGTATAATGCAATACCGTAGAATATTGAGACTGTTTTCTTCTTGTTCCCTCCAAGCAGCTCCAAGCTAGCTACAGTATCTCGTTTCTACACGAGCTTTTGCAACACTCTCGAGATGGGAGTTCGACCCTCTCCACAGGGAATCCACATACCGTGTGTGCATAGAAAAAAAAAAGGAAAGAAGAAAAAACTCTAGGGGTATAGGTACAATCGTCGTCGTTCAGTCTACCCATGAATATAAGCACTGCTCCGCCCTCTCATACCCGAACAGTCTGTGAATGCAAAAATAAAACTAAAAAAAAAATGTCCGCCTGACCTGAACGAGTTTTTCGTTTTTGTCACTCTGAACTTATGGAGAAGATCCTCGCGGCCGAAAGTGGTTTCTTCCGGTCACTTTTTTGCCGTTCCGTTGATCGTAGGGCTTCCTCCTTTCTCATCTCTGCGTCTCTTTTTCTTTGCATGTATATATATATCTAAGTATAAATGTATATGTGGAAGTCCCATCTTCTCCTGGCACATCGACGGCTTATCGGAAAGATTTCCAACTCGTCTCGTCGTCTCGGCAAGTCATACGAACTATCTCGAGCGAGAAATTGGAGACTTTGCAGCTTTACTTTCGTCGCAATCTACGAGATAAAAATCTCGGTATCCGCCGTAGACTGGACCATTTTTGCCCCCTTTTTCTACCGATAATTAGCCGATAACGTGAAGTCGGTAAAAATCTTTTCTTCCTTTGACGTTACGTCCCATATTGTATACAATGTTTAACGACTCGTAAAAAAGAAAAGTATCTCCCCGTAACTCAATTCTCGGCTGCCCGACGGCTGGTTATACGTTCTCGAACGTACACTTCAAGGCATTGTAATAATAGCTGTACGGAACATGATGACACAATTGTGCATCTTATAATTGTAGAGCTCTTTTTTAGCTTGGGTATTGTATAGATAAAATAATACAAAATACAAAATGCAATAGTAAAATTGCATTAAAATGTTTAACTTTTCAAAAAACAATTTATTCATCCATCAATACTAACATTGAAAATACAAAAAAAAACCATTTAATTTCAAAGATTCATTCATTTGTCAGTTAAAAACTAAATTTAAATGATCTTTTTAGTATGAAATCAAATCAAATATGAAAATGGTAGGGTTTTATTGGCGGAGAGTTGGATATCGATTACCAATTCATTATCAATACAGTAAATGATGTCAGGTTGAATTATTCGAGCATTTGAAGCTTAACAACGACAGCCGGCAGGAGGCACACCTACAATATAATAGAAACAGGTATACACAAAGCATAAGGACAGTGTACCGACAACATGCAGTGTTGTATAATGTTAGCGAAGGATATCTGTACTTTTTCGTGACTTCAACGTCTTTCACACACATAAATATTTGTGGCTTAGTGCAAAAAGTGACTGAGTCATATAACATATCCCACGACTTGGTCACTTCTTGTAACGAGCTACAGATAGAGTGTGAATACCTCTCTCTCTCTCTGTCTGTCTGTCTGTCTCTTTCTCTCTCTCTCTCTCTCTCTCTAGATATTCTCCCCTCTGGCCCTTCGCGTATTTAGTTCGCATCAGAGACTATACCACATATATGTATAGAAATTCACATACACAAGCACATGCTTATTGTCGTTCACAGTTTGAGGCAGTGGATCGCGTTGTTGCCGACGCAGCCGATACACGTTGCATATTTTCCCCTTGCATCACCAGGGTTCCTCCCCACCCCGCACCGCTGGTGCATTAGCATTGGCATTCACTTATTGTTTTCATTCGGTCTAGCGCAAACGTGTGTTGGACGGGCCGGCAGAATCAGCAACATCGCAGGGTCCGGCTCATGTGGCCGAGAGTTAGTCTCTCGTTACTGCTAGAGAATGAGTGAGATAGAGCGAGGAAGAGAGGAAGAGGAAGAAAGAGGTAGTTCGCGTGTGTGCCCGACTACCGTATTTGCAATGCTGATATCCGATGATAACGCATTCCTATCGTTCTGTGGCAGTAGCATAGCTCGTGGTATGGTCCACCATAGTTCGGCTCCATACTAGAATCGACGCGACCTATATATACACGTATGGTTCTTTTGCTTTACATATCTATATATATTCAATGTCTGCACACGGTAACAGGCGATGGTTGATGGAAGCATAGCAGAGTCTCTCGCCATTATCCTCCCTAGTTATTGTTTTGATTGTTCGTAGTTGCTCAACCGCAAACAAATATTAATTGAAAGTTCCAAGTTTCACGGGAGTAATATATAGGACGACAGGGCGATATGCCAGACCAATATAAAACTCTTTTTTTTATTGTTCCCTCGTTTTTGGCTCCTTGTTTTTCGGTCGATTTTACTTTTTGGCCGCGACATACCGTTTGGCCGAAACCACTGCAGCAACCCGCGGCATCCTCGCTCGGGGAATTCGCGAATGGGCTATCGACAAAGTTTCCCCTATATTCATATAGTTTTGCACTATGTCTCTCGGTCCCCAAGTTTTATATATTGGTGCACTGCTGGCACACTTTTTCTCTATTTTCTGTCTCACTCCTTTTTCTCTTTCTCCCTCTCGCTCTCTGTTCTGTTCCACAGTCGTTTCTATTCTTCCTTCCGTAAATTCTTTTCATTGCTGTCATCGCTGTTGTTCCTCGTCGATTCGACGATATTTTTTGGCGCACCGCGAGCTCTAGATCGTTTCGGAACATGTAACTATGCTATCGACGAATCGATAGCAATATACAGATGAAATATACAGAAAGGTAAAATATGCTTTGTTGAGTTTATTTCCTCCTCTATAATTGATCTCGCTGATAATAAGAATATATACATGACTTTTGAAGCCGAATAAAAATCACACTTTGATCATTGAGATCGGTTAATTAATCAATTTATACGGTCTTTATCGAGAGCTTTTTGTGATATATCACGTATGTATACGGGTAATATATTTAACGCTCTGAAAGAGAACCTTCGACACGCCATTCGAAGACCGCATGGAGACCAGAGCGAATGGATTCATTAACGTCCGATAATTTCTCGTGATTGCGCGCGCGTATTTGTATGTATCTTTGTATACGTTTCTATATGTGTGTTTGTGGCAATGAAATGTTAGATAAAACCCACGGATCAATGTGAAAAATGAACAGGCCAAAGGCGTTTCGTAGCTCTTGAAAACGTCTCTCCGCTATGCTGTTTGTCTCTCACGGTCGTTGTGACCAAAGAGTGTGTATCAAGTTTATAGAAACACACTTATATACTAACAATATGTATAATAACTACGTGTATTCGACTTTGGTCGAATCTTTTACTCTGTACCGAGTTACCTGGCTCGACACTCGGGTAATTAGCACGATAATTAATGATTACCGGTCACTTCGTACTGCAAGATGGCGCGTTATAAATCAATTAATAACGCAACTCATTTGTTTTGCGCTTCCAACGGTCACGCCGCCATCATCCCTTTACCTCCACTCTCTTTTCTCCCAACCTTGCGCGATACACTCTTTGCTCTCCGCTCTTTGTCAGCTCGTTTATCGTATACTTATATACACACATTCATGAATATATCCGCACACTAGGGAACGAATATTAATCAAGTGGTAAACTGAGACGCGTCCGTACGACTATCTAACTTTTTTATTGCTTTTCACTCGTCCACCCTTTACTCATCCCCCTTCAACTTGTGTTCAGCAAAATATACAGATATGTATTTTTCATACATGTACATACATATATATATCTCTTCGCTACATTCAGTCTTGTTTCGTGTATACCCGGTCGCCTCGGCGCCTCGCGGGGGTTCCCTTTTATGCATCATCGCCCAGGCCCATATCGTGTATATAACCTGGGCCACCGCCGACGGTTCCGAGATGAGAAAATGGGATGCGGATACGAGTGAAAACCAACCAAGAGATATAGGTGGTAACAGCTGTATGAGAAGAAGGTCCACGTTTTATAGGAGTGGGGGGAGGGACCAACTTTACCACGAGAAAGAGATATAATAGTGTCTGCTCGTAATACCTGTATATTATACACGTATATAAATATACTACGAACACGGTAACCTTTATGCTCGAGTATCTGACGTACAATACTCGACGCGACTCGAACCAAGATCATAACATAGGAGTTCTCGTTCTCGGTCAGTGCGATCTTCGAATCAACCACTCGTGTACCAGATATTCACCCATGGGCAATTCCACGTGGCTTCAGAAGTTTATCATCATCATCTGTGATCAGAATCGTGTTATAGGTGTGGGTTTTGGCTCTAAAGACATTATCTTTTTGTGAAGATCTGTTTTTTTTTAGAATCGACGGTTTTCTAATCGTCTATTTTTTGTGTTAGTATTAATTTGTAGAAGGTTGAGGGTTTATTTGAAAAAACCAAATTGCTGGTGCAATAAATGCCTCTTCATTCGCTTCAAAATAAAACTCTGCTACTATAATGTCTTCCAACGTATATTGTGGGATGAAACTGGATTTATGACTGGGTTCAAGACTTTGTTAAGACTACGGAATGCACTTGTTTTATGGAGAAAAACCTTTAAACGATCTCGAGAGTATTATCCGCAAGAAGCCTTTTTCACCCTCATTACTTGATTGCCATCCTCCAAAATCCTTTTAGCTTAATTCCCTACTAAGTCGCTCTCCCACAAGAAATAACTTTGGTATTGCTTCCTAAAAAAAAACAAAATTATGAAATGCCTCGATAACACGTATCAATCGTTTTATTATTCATGTGTTGTATCATTCTAAATGTTTTATTGAATTTAATCATAAAATTTAATTTTAATAACCGAGTTTCGTGACAGCTCAATTTACGTCCCTCTAGGTTATCCATTTTTTCTTTAATTTACAGATGAAATATTCAATTATTGATTACTGTGACATGGAATTCCCCATACTTATATGTATATGTATAAACCTCACGATTCGATTATTGCCTGAGGCTGGTTCGTGTGCTCCGGCTCTCGATTCTCATCCCGTGTGCTAACCGCGCGATTCTTCCGTGTCTCCTGGCGTATAGGGTCAAATTGTGCACGGTCAAAGGTCCGGCGGTACGGCAGTTGCACGCTACGGCCCCACGTTGTGTTACCCCCTCTTCTTGCCCCTGTTGCCCACCCCTCGCACGCTTTACCTACATGCATACCTACGTAAATACAGCATTGTTCTTACAAGCTGATGGTATGATTCAAGACAAATTTACCTATACTTTTCTTGCCGAGCACGTATTACAGAACAAAAAAACGTTCATTCGTCCATTGTTGACAATCTCGTTTTCTCCTGTTCTCGTACTCGAGCCTGTAACAGTATTGATTTTTGCAATATTTTCGACCGTGTATTCGATCTACACGCTATATGTTGCTGGACTTATTCCTGTTCACGAAGTGAAGCGGTAAATTCGTAGACATTTTCAGAGATGTCTGATCGCCTGAAACCAAAATTTTAAATTGTCGAAAAGAAAATGCAAGATTGATAAATATCAGAAGCAACAATCTGCTTAGAGAACCTGACCCTTTTCCTGGTCGAAAATGAAATTTTATTGATTAATTTATTTGATTATTTCCAAAAACAACGGCGGTTGAGTTAGATTTTTTTTTTACCTTACGGAATAAAAGCTTTTCTTGATTAGGTAACCATGTTGCATACATGATGATAGTAAGCCTTGCAAGTAGTGCAATAACTAACACTCTAGACTAAAGTAACATTCTTCGACCAGTGAAAGGATAAGAGGCTTAAAAACCGTCCATAGGTCATTTATTATTCCCTTGTGTCTGTTCGACGAACGACTATAGTCTCGGCCCCTTCTAAATAGTTCTTCATTATGCATCGTTAGCTCTCATTGCTAATCGTTAATCGGTCGCCCAGCACTTCGTGGGTGGAGAATGTCACATTAAAAGAAAGAGAAAGGTGAAGCAAAAGGTTCGCCTTCGGTAACACGTGTCTATAATTCAAATGGATCCAATCGATGGACTACGAACGGGATTTGTTCTAAGACTACATCGATTCGTCCTTCGAGATCGGTAGATGTACTTTTAAAGTCGGTAAATTTCCCGAATGCAGAGGCGATTAATTGCAAAACGAAATCTTAACTATTTTCCAATCAAGGCTTCAATCTTAAGGTAGTATCAGCGATAGACGAATTTAAAGATTAATTATTTAAAATTCGTTTGCCCCTTCTTAACAGTCATACTCAACTATGGGTAAAATTTGAGAAGGTTTGACCGT
>JABSMR010009206.1:0-11831 GCA_018902295.1 Dusona sp. PSUC_FEM 10030013 | reverse complement strand
CGCCGAGACTCTTAAAAATTGGAAAAAAATTGGGAAAAAAAATTTCAAAGGATGGATTCGATCGCTCGACCTTCGGAATGGAGATCTTGTACTTACCCACTCTATCACTACCTGTTTGTTAATTAAAATTGTGGAAAATGGTAAATGCTGATCCGGGCCGCTTGATATATACTGCAGTTTTGTGGAACAGCGAACTGTGGTCCCAATTTTTTCTTCAAGCTGTAGCTAAAATGTGATAGGTACACAATGTGATAGGCCCTGATCAGCATTTACCATTTTTCACAATTTTAATTAACAAATAGGTAGTGACAGAGTGGGTAAGTACTGGATCTCCATTCCGATGGTCGAGCGATTGAATCCATCCTTTGAACATTTTTTTCCCAATTTTTTTCCAATTTTTAAGAGTCTCGGCGAGACTCTTGAAAGTGTTTTGGAAACGTGCCCATGCGAGACATCTCGGCGAGACTCTTTTTTCTGCGCGGGATAGAGGCAGTTATATTGACAAGATGTGGTAGTCGTGAAGAGGTATTCATACCTAGGATCCCAATTATACCAAGCAATTATCTATTTCAGTTTGAGCGATCGCAGTTCCCAGTGAGTGTGTGTTTGGGAATGACGATAAATAAATTTCAAGATCAAACGCTGCGCACTGCCGGTATAGGTTGGCGAACATCGTGCTTTTCTCACGCGCAATTTTACGTGGCGTGTTCATGCCTTTGCGGAATAAGGAACTTATTCGTTTGTGCGCCAAGTGATACTACGCGTAATGTTGTTTATAGCGATGCTTTAAGCTAGGACCATTAGTTAGGCTTAATAACCGTATTGAGATATTATAATATTCTGTATTAAAGATGACGTTGATTCAATTTCGTGTGTTTAAAAATATTCTAACATTAGCGTTGCCGGGGGTAAAGCTACGTGACAATTTTAAATTCTTTGTACGAACATACCATTTTTCAGGGCATACGCTGTACATATCTTTTTTTTTAAATATAAATTATGAAGGTATTAAATATTTTCAAGTAGGACAGGATGTTTGGTTTTCAGTGGGCAAGACTTGCACACACTGACATAGTGCGGACTCTACCTTGTGTCATACGTAAAACTTTCCACGATCCCTTAAAAAATATTAAACATGACATTTTGGTAAAAAAAGATACTCCCTCCCCCGGCTAGCTGTGCTGCGGATGAATCTCGCAGGCAGAACTAGTTAATAATATAGTAACATTATTTTAATATTGACATTGAGGCTGAAAATAGCGATCTCGAACTCCTGAGTCTAAATGTACTGCTTTTCATAATGATATTGATATCCTTCGTCAAATACATAAATAAGGAATAATTTAATCAATTGAGTGATGTTTTGTCTTAAAAGAATGACGAAATTGATAAAAATTCGAGAGTTTTTTCTTTTCGGCCCGCGTACAAAAAGTAGTTTCGCCGAGTCGCTAGCCACGAGCCTCACCGAGACGCTTTCCAAGAGATTCCAAAATTCTTTTTCGCGAGTCGCACCGCGAATTTTTGCGGGACTATTCAGAATTCTTTCTGACGGTCTCGTCTGGAATTCTCATTCTGCCGAGACTCGGAAAGAGTCTCGGCAAGACTCAAAAAACGTTCCAGAAAGTCTCGGAAACAGTCTTGGCGAGACTCTCTGAAAAAGATTCGGGAAGCCTCGGAAACAGTCTCAAGATACTCTCGCCGAGACTATTTTTTTTTTGCGCGGGGGTTTACTAATGTGCTATCATCGAGTATAATCGAATTAACTAAACAGTTGTTAAGCTGCCAATTTTAATTTTCAATTACTTATGGTAAAGACTATATTTAGAAAATGTTTAACAAAGTTTTGGTAACTTTGCGAATGATATATTAAGCGAAAGGACGCAGAGAAACAAAAAGTTCTCCATTCGCCACTTGGTTGTTGTTTTTTCGTTCTCTTGTGCCCTGTTTCGTCATCACCTAGGGGCTGATATACTGGCGGATGGATCCACACCCCTCATCTCTCTTCTACTATTTCTCTTTCGTAATTCAGCTGCGTCATTGGACAGAGTGCCGAGCGCGCGTTGACGTAAAAAATATATTACTCTTCCGGCGTTGAGAGTGACGTTTCTATAACCGGAACGTCCGAACCAGACGCAGCAGCGGGAGCAGCGTCAACCCCTGTAGCGCTGCTTCTGCAGCTGCTTTTACAAACGACACGATCAAGAGAAAGCAAGTGAAGGATTGTCAATGAAGTTTGGTCTTATTGATCCGTTAACAATGTATCCATCGTCACCAACAATTCCGGTCAGTGTGTTCGTGAGAACTACGAAATTAACCAATACACATAGTATATACGGTACATTAATCAAGATATTACAAAAGAAAAGAAAAAATTTAGCAGCGTCGTAATGCCGAGCTGTAAAATCGTTATGATCTCGATGATGAAGCTGATGAGGTGGATTACTGGAAATGTCTCAGGTCTTCGAATTGCAGTTAAATATTTTTCCTTGTTCGATACTGTTGATTACACCTGATTTAATTATCACAACAGTTGATTGGGTTTTTTTTAGTCGTATTTGATAAAAATAAACAGTTTTTGAGTACAAGTGTTCTGCTAGGGTTACGAATTTCGTAATAACTAAGTTAACTTTGTAAACTGTAATTGAAATACAGCATTTTTGAGCCCTTAAAACCTACTGTGCAGGAATTATTTTTACCGTATTTCGATTTGAACGTTGGACAACGTCACGGGTAATTGTCAAATTCATTCTTGCAATAAAATACTAGGTAATGAGGTTGTGAGTGCAAAAAAAGTAGGAATCGCGAGAAAGAGAGCGCAAGGGAGTAAAAAAGAGAGAGTGAGGATTGTAATTTATTGATAGAACCGAACGTGTATCCTGTTCTGCTTTGAAATTCGTTTTAAACAGACTCTCTAGTGCTTTTGAGTACGAACGATAAATATTTACGATGTAAAGCTTTTGCTAGGGATAAACTCTGTAGTCCCAATTAAAGTATTCACGAGGGCAGTATGCATTTCCCAATAAGCCCCGAAAATACACGTTCCAATGGAAATTTCCGTTTCACTAGGCATCTGTGAACGAATGTGTGTTAAAAAAAATCGCTTTGCAAAATATTTGATTTATAAACGAATGCAAATAATTCCGAGAAACCGTTTATATCCTGATTCACGCTTTAAAAAATGTTTTTCCGGAAAGATCATATGGTTAAAGTAGCAGCGAATCGGAAAGCGAGGAAATGTTCGTTACCTTTTTATTAGAGAATGCGGTCCCAAGTCTAACAAAATAAAATGCGCCCGTAATGTTTCAGAGTTATATATACAGGAAGAGCCCGAGGGTGCAATATACACAAGAATTTTCAAGATGCCTAGGATTTCGTAGAAGAGCAAAAGCGAGAGAAGAGAAGGGAAAGAGAGAAAGGCCGATATGCCTTGCGGGTATCCGGATTTCCTTTTAATCAGTTCGTTGACCCGGAACACGACCGCCGGCCATTTTTTTGGGGGCAACGACATCACATACTCACAACATGGGGAATTTTTCGTGCATTCAGTGAGATGAGAAAGAGAGAGAGATAAAAAAAGGGGGAGAGGGCAGAGAGAGAAAAACAGAGATTTGATGCCAGGAGGGGTACAGTTCAAGGCGAAAAAGGGGCTGGGGTGTCTCCCAAAAGGAAAATCAATGCTGCTGAATGGGCTCCACGAACATAGCAGCCTGTCACACTATCGGTCCCTCACTTTCTATACCATAACTAAATATGTATATATATCCGTTTGTGTGAGTAGATATATATGTATAGCAAGATAGTGGAGTTGGTTAGGGTGACTAGAAAGTTGGATGCGGTCGTCGTGAACTCGCACTTTCGCCAGGCTTTGCCTCCCTTTGCCACGTAAGCTTCTACTGGGTGCCCAGCCAAAACGTGATTCACCTAAGGGCCACTTTGATCCTCTCCTGATTCCCTCACCCATTTCTCTTCTTCCTATAGCGTGCATCGCAGTGTATTCGTATCGACATTTATATAATAAAAAGAAAAAAACAAGTACCTTCCATCATTCTATTCATTAGTTTTAACGATAATACCATTTCTCAACGTACCGGTAGTCAGTATCAATGACGTATTGTCATAGTTATGGTCACAGTGTTTTCTTATTGACATTTACGTAATACAAAAAAATAGAAATTGTATACGTTATGTTATTATTTTCATTACTTTTAATAATAATAGAAATTCTCGTTATGTGAATAATATAATCAGAGTTAAAAATTCAATTTTATGATTATTTTTTCATTGCAAAATATTAAGCTAAATGTTTTAACACATTTTTTCAGTTCATGGTTTTCAAGGGCTTTTTAAGTTTTGTTGTGTTCGGTCAGATTTGTTGCCTGCACATAAACCTTATACGAGTTTTCAAAATGTCAGACATTAATATTGATTTTTGTATAGTAAGCAATAAAAGTCTTGAAAGTTATGTCAATGAATAACAGAGTAGCCAGCCAACCAAGTCGACCGGGTTATGTTCACTGCCAGAGAGATGACAGCAGGTAAACCGGTCGACAGCTGGGTATTGTAGCAAGAGGCTCCCTTTTTGATAACTCCCTGCGTAAACATCGAGGACAGTTGCTATTGAATGGATTACGAGAAAAAAAATGCTGCTCGATGTCAACAGAGAGGGAAGTGAAGCGGGGAAGAGAGGGAGAGAGAAGAAAGCAAGAGTAGAGCTCTCTCATATTGCTAATGGGGTGTTTTAATTTAATGTAAGTTAATCGCATTACGGTTAGACTCAAAAACTTTTATTTTTAATTCTCCGCTCACCACTTCACCGCTCTTGCTCGCAAAAATACCTCTCGTGATTGTTACGAAGTCGCGCGCTCCGACGCTAAAAAAAAAACAATTCTGTTCGGTTAATACGCAGTGGAGCTGCTATACTCGTCCGCAGTGGAATGTTAATACTTGTTTAGCCCCGGCTGATTTAGCAACGAAAATAAAAAACACAATTTCCTGAAACTATCTCCCTTCTACGCCGTAGCAGAGCTTTGAGAGCGTCCCGCTAGTGAGCGCTCCTGGCAAAATGTAGCGCGCTTTACGCGCTGGAACGTGCCTAATGGAATTACCGTGCAATCACGGTTCGTACCTGTGGCGATGGCTCCTTTCCCCTCATTCCCTTCTTCTCCTCTCTATTTCGTCAGGCTTCCATGTAAGCGCTAAAAAAAGGGGCAAAAAATAAACCAAATTTTTCGCCGAAATGGCTCTTTTCATCGCTGCGGGGCGCGCGCGTTTATAATTACGCTTTGATGAGGTGGAACGAGAACGAATAAAGCACCACTGGAGAGTAGGAGAAAGCTACAGATACAGAGAGACGGGAGAAAACGATGAAAAAAGTATCGTACACGGGCAAGTTGGCAAAAGGAGCAAGTCAGATGGAAAAAAAAACGAAGGACTCGTACCGCTCGCACTCTTGCACCCTCGGAATTGTACGGAGCGGGACTTTCAGCGCGTCGATAAAAGAGCCCGGTGGCTCTTGCAAGTGGAAACGATTTACGTATAAGAGAACCGTTCTTTACCGTGATGGTCCGAAAGCGTTTCTGAAACATTGGCGAGACGAGAGGTAATGGGAAACATTTTCGTCCGAATTGACGGTACAAAAAAAGAAAAAAAGGAAATGCCGTACAACGCGAGAGACTTTACAGATTTTATATTACTTCAGTGAGTAAAAAACTACGCTACAAATCCTTGTTGCTGTATCATTTTTCTAAAAACATATTTCCACGAGCATGCTTGGTCCGTAGGTAAAAAAAAAAAAAACAACCAAGGTAAAATCACCAGATAAAAAAAATGTTCACTAACTGGAGCCTTAGGGAGGATTAACGAATAAAAAAATTGACATTTCTCGAGTCAACTTTTACTGTTATTGATGACAAAAAATTAACACGAAGATTTTCTTCCATGTGGTAGTTACACCCCACTATTATCCGGAATCTCTCGCAATTATTTCAACCCCATAAATTATCATAACACGCATCATTCTCGTGCGTATTTCGATTTCGATCGACTAACCAGTCCGCAACATTCACCTGGTAGAGTGAGATACGCGTTTTTTTACCCCTGCTGACCATGTTTCTGTTCGTGGTTTGGGGGTGAATTTTTATAATTAGTTTGACGCTCGTCTCTATACGTTGTGATGTCTTGTGAACATACTGCGAAATAAATATGAGAAAAAGAGACAGAGCGAGACAGAGAGGTTGTCACACATACACCGGACTCCAAATATGATACAATGTTTCGTCACTGGTGAGTACGAGTAGAGACACGAGAGCAACGAGTCACGACCATGCGGGCCATGTCACATGAAGAAGCATAGATACGAATCGTTGGGATAGTATATGTACAACAAAAAAAAAATGAAAAAGGCAACTTGGTGGCTTTTTTTGTGCTTCACTGTTTTTCAAACCCCACCACAAGACTACGTTGTTAATTTTTCTTTGCTCCACCATAGCGTCGTCATTGTTCGCCGACCCTTATCCTTTCTCTCTCTCTCTATGTTAAAAGTAGAGGGTGCATGTTAATGCTAATAGAACCGGTTTTCGCATACAACCACCGAGTGAATCCTCCCGGCACAGACGGACAATGTTTTTCTTGGCTGCTCCTTTTTTCCTTTTGTTTTTTTTTCTCGCAACCATATTTTTTTTCTTTTTTCACGTCCTTTTCAACTTGAACGTCCACGAAAGAACGGGAGAAAATCGTATATTCGCTGTCGTGACACGCCAACCGAGTGGAAAAAAACGGTATAATTTCCACGGCGAAAGGAAAACCTTACGGGAGAAACCAACAAGTAATTCATAGATATCTAGAGACGAAAATAGAGGGAGAGTAAGAGAAACCAAAAAAAAAACCGTTCCCAAACGATTAAGTTCCTTTCAGAGTGCACAGTTATAGCGAGTATATGTTGCGGTTTGACTGAAAGCAAAACGAGGAAAAAGAACTAACCGTCGTTTTTCGCGCTTCTTCTGACCGTGCAATCGTACTAATTTTACCAAGTCTTCGCACGCAAATTCTAGAAATATAATGCTGCGTAGAGCATTTAGATACATACAAAAATGATTGTATAGTGAATGATGAGAGTAGCAGGAATGAAGGTGAGCGATGTATTCAAGAGCCTCGACAGTTTAAAAGGGCAATACACCGTTTCCAATTGACGCACGTTTGACTGTATCCTTTGCCAGTTTCTCTTCCCTTTTTTCTCTTCGCTCTCTACAGTTATTTGTATAGATGTATGTGTCTGTGCATATGGTTCTTTAGGATTAGAACGTGTTTCATAGCATTTTAGCGTAGCAGACTACTATTTCCGTAAGGGGGCTGAGCCACTAGGATTCATCAGGAAAGGGTGAAAGGCCGCTTCGAGTATGCAGAGTTATACATACGTGTACGTATGTATACGTATTTAAATGCGTAGTGAAATGGCCAAGGGTTGGCAGCAGGTTTAAATCGCGCAAAGGGACTGCGCGCCTGGATTAGCATGCATTTACGAAACGCAGCTCGTCAAACGCTCTGATACACAAGAACAGACAAACCTCTACGAATATCAACCATTAGCGTACATCATACATGTCCACTCGGTGGAAATTGCCAGTGATAGAAAGCAGACGAGAGACTCTCTACAACGTTGTGGCAACCTCCCGACTTTGAAGGTCTAAACCCTCGCACGTGATAGTCAAATCATTTTCTTTTTTAATATTGTACTGGAATTTCTCAAATGTTTCAGGAATCATGGCCACGTAATTCTTAAAGGACATTTCAAAATTCAACAAAATTATATTTCAGGATTTTCTAAATACCAAAATAGTTATTCGTTCTCCAAGAGTACGTTCAATATTTCTATACGATGCAAATTCTCTAGAAGTGCACCGTTTCGACTTATAGTCGAATCTCTTAGATAGTTTGTTTTATTTAACATAACTCATGGTTCAAATTCTTTACACATGAGCAGCAGAAACCATCATAAAGATCCGGACAACATTGAAATATTCTGTGTTTTTTTGTTTCAGTAAAAAAAAGAATTGGAAAGCCAACAGATCAAGTATGGTAAAACGTAGAGTTCAGTGGGGGGAGGCTATGGCGACCATAATCGTAAGTGTAAAAATACATTCTTTCTTTTTTATTTTGACCAATGATTAGTTCGAGATTACACGTATGGATCAATGGTGTAAAATGAATGAGAGATCACGAACCGAGAGCCGTATGGAACATGTATGTATGGGCTTTCAGAGTGAAATGGTAGACGAAAAGCTGTGCTCAGCCGTGTAAGCGTAATGATCCGAATGCATTATGTATATCTATGGTGTCATATATGTATACAGGAGCTGGTCATTGCGGTAGAGCGCACACAAGGTGAAATCGTGCGCATAGTCATATAGATATATGAATGTCACGAATACGAAACGTAAGCTCACTGGCCGAACGTAACGTTCGTCCATTATGTGATAAACATGGCCTTGCACGACGTTATAGTTTCATAGTCTCTCCTCTTCTCGATGAGAAAACAGATATACATATACATACATCTATGGATATATATGTATCAAAAGCACTGGCATGATACTGATACGCGTATATTTACTAATCTACACTGCATATCTATATAGTATTCATGCAGAACGATCGACGACAGTATTCGCAGCACCCGATGTCATTCGTAAAACTTTCCCGGTTACGATTACGATGTGGTCGTTTTTGCCGCTTTCCCTCCCCTTAGCCCTAGACAGTCTGAAGCACACAGACGTTGTTACTATCATATTATTGTATAGCTATTGTGACCTCACCCCCGACTCTCCTCTGTCCTCATACATTTTCGCTGTGTGCGCTAGATTAATGCCTAGAGATGGACCGAGCGAAAAGAGGCTTCGTCTCGTGGTGCTATCACCATTTTCCTTCATGAAGGTATGTGTAAGGGTATATCCGCAGGATTTTCCGTAAGGATGGATTATTAAATTTGTAGTGCTGTGTATCCTGATACCCACGAATTGGTGATGGCTACGAGCTTTGAGTCACAATAATTCGTGCTTTGTTGCCCTGTAAAACGCAAGAGCAGCGTGTCTCACTATCGTTCTCTCTGTCCCATCATCTCTCTTCCGGGTTTATAATACGGTTATATTCTGTAGTTCCTATACAAATTCGTTTTATGCTTTCATTGCACTGCCAGTACCGTATGTTCGCTCAGCCAGCTCGTTTACTTTCACCAGGAGGGATCTGGAAGGTGGGTTTTTTTGTTCGATCCGATAACCGAGAAACTAAGTGTAGGTCTTCCCCACCGATTTAACGGATGATTTTCCTCTTTTTCATTATTCTTTTCTTCATTCATCCTTAAATTGGTCGTTGAATCTTGAATTAACGATTCATGTCCAAACACCACTATAATCAGTCACGATTTTTCGTTATTAGTATGGTTGTAAATATTCGTGTGAGCGATTTCAATCGAAGTTGTTCCAGAACATCGAATAACCGTTCAACGTTGAACCTCATCTCTATATATAACGGTTTTTCATCATCTACCTATCCCTTTCTGTATGAAAAGTAATTACACATGAAACGGCAGGGGGTGATTCACGTTGTCGGGCTTTGAACTATCTTCGATGGGCAAAAGCCTCATCGGTGCCGAAATTGACAGGGAAATGGACGCTTCTTCTATGCCATGTTTGTGTATGTATGTGTTAGGATGTATTGGACGGAAGGGTTGATCATCGATTATTTTGGTATTGACTGAACACGAGTAGCACACGAGTGACTGAGCGAGCGCCGGATTCGATGATGGCACACGCTCGCTTCGTAATTACAGTGTCTTGCTTGAGTGTTTGGTACCCATCATCGATCCTTGTTCGCGTTCGTCGTTGCTTGTTCCATTTTCGCTACATACTGTCGCTATATTAGGTATTTTCAAGATATTTATCACTGCAGTATGGCCAAAGTCTACACACCATTTCCGTTTAATGCATAGAACTAAAATTGATATGGGTCCCGCCGATGTTCAAGAATTTTATTTGCTAAATGTGCTTTGCGGTTGGCTTACGGAATAAAATGTTTTTTATACCGCGAAACATGGGAAAAAATAGCTCTCGTAGAAAATGATTGTTCATTACGTCCCTGTAACGCTGTAAACGACAACGCTATAGATCTAGGAACTAATCTTCTCCTTTCATGATCAGTAGCTGAAATGAAAGAAAGCTTTCATGAAAGGTTTCAGTAGATTTACGCTCGTACAGTGTGTGGAAGCAGCGAGTATCCATTTCCGGTAGTAAATGGCGAAGTACATAAAGTGGAAAGCAACATATGACGTTCATATCGAAAACCCCTGGTTGTACTGCCAGAGTGGCACTCGTTAACCTGCTTACTACCAACATTGGTTACTTGCGATAACACCGCGACCACGCGCGACCACGAGAGAGTCAAAACTGGTATACGACGATCATCGAATATGCGGCTGACTCCTCGGGTAATGCACTGATTGTAAATGTTGATGGACAATATGGTGTATTTATGGGCAATGATTCCCTCTAGGCACAGTTGGGAGGGTCATTTCTCCCGAACGGAGTTGAAACATGGAATGATGACTTGGAAATTGCGAGTTAATGTGAGTCAGAGACCCCGTTTCCAGTGAGAGCAGAAGTAAATCGAAGAGTCAAAATTCGTCTGTTGTGATACCACGAGTATCAAAAACAAATGCACTACGTTTTGTGAATGATATTGATCAGTTAAGAGGTTGATGAGCATTATCTTCGTTTCTATGTCGGCCAAAAAGTCTTCTTCTGGAGAGGCATCGTTCTCTTTACCTCCTGGCGTAGAGACTGCTGACCAGTGATGCTATATAGTAATCGCATTAATATAAGAACGGTAAATCTTGCTGGTACAATGGGATCCCCTCTTCGTATAACATCGCACAAAGCTGTACAAGCACACGGTGCTTTTTTACTTTTCTTATCTTCGCTTTTGGCCAACTTACAATGTTGTCCTGTCGCCATGCTATGACTTCTTTTTTTGGTCCGGTCAAACTTTAATATACTGGTATCTTCGGTTTTTTCGCAAAGACTTCAGACGGACAATAGTGTCACGAGTTTAGTGAGAATATATTTCATTTTCTCCAAAGCCTCAGGAGAAAACCCCTCGCGCTGGATTAAAATTTGGCCTAATGCTGTAGCTTGGACAGTAACGCAGCCTGAGAGAGTAAAATAGATTAACGTTACCAGCGTATATATCGCTAGGAGAACCTATGATGTCGTATTATAATCCCACGAAGGGAATCGTGAATAATCTGAATAGGTATAACGGTAAATCAGTTATAACGTACGAGCCGAAAATCCAAATGCCAAAATATGTACGGTGCCGTAAATCAACGAGACGTTGCTCGCTTCGTGTCACATTCTCGTAGCATACATACAAAGCAAGAGAGCATACAGGGCTAGCTTCTCCGTGTTTCATACCCGTATCATCTGCAGTATGCCACGGAATAACACCTTTATACGTATGAAGGAAGACAGAGGGGAAACAAGGGCATTCGTTAATCGCAAAACTGGTAAATCTCCTGCGCAGCTGGGTACTCCAGGTTTGTTGATACATATGTCGCGTGCGGTACACTTCACGTGTCGCGATGAGGTAACTTTACTCCTTGTGATCGAAATACCTTGGAACTACGTGCACGATTACATCCCAATAGAGTCTGGAATACGTTACAGATATATACGAAACTTCCATCAAAATAAGGGCTATGCAAGTTTTGATGGAGTCCTGTGCACTGAGAAAAAAGTTTAATTGATTCAATAAAATCTGTGATTCAATAGTGCCATTAAAAT
>JABSMR010009195.1:0-19857 GCA_018902295.1 Dusona sp. PSUC_FEM 10030013 | reverse complement strand
GGGTGGGCAAATAAAAAGTTTCTGGATATTCATAATTGCAGAAGGTATAAATGGAAAAAAATCTGATAATTTTATAATAATTTTATTCGATATTTAGCTCGTTAAAGGCGATTTAGGATGGTGATGAATAGTGAGAGAAAAGTAATAACTTTGGGGATGAGAGATATACGCCACGCCGATATCTGCAACTTTTAAACGCTATCACTTTGAATATTGTTCTATGCTACGCTTGCTTACGCGATAAATTCTAGATGACGACACACCGTACACAATTTAAGCAGGATACCAACTGTACACCGCTCAACTGTCCACTGTATCCACCGCCCCGCGCAGCTCGCCGCTCTCTCAACTCTCCAACATGCTCAACTGTCCCCCATCTCAAGTGCACAGCCCTAGCAAGCTAGTAAACAACGGACCGCCGCCTTGAGTGTAAACTGCTCGCGCTTCTCACCACTTTCCCAACTCTTTAACATGCTCAACTGTACTTCGTCCCAAGTGCACAGTGTACTTGCTCCGTTGCGGCGTTAGCACACAGGGTGCCTACTACGGTTGTGCACTTGGAACGAGGAACAGTTGAGCATGTTGGAGAATTGGGAAATTGGCGAGAAGCGCGAGCAGTTCACACTCAAGGCGATGGTCCGTGGCGCGTGCTACGGTTGTGCACTTGGGACGAGAGACAGTTGAGCGTGTTGGATAGTCGCGAAAGCGATGACTTGCGCGGGTCGGTTGATACAGCGAACAGTTGAGCGGTATGCTGCAGTTGCTACCCTGCCTACAATTCAAAATGGTATTACGTATAGAGCGGAGAGAATTTTAATTCAACTCCGAACGAAGAAAACTCGTGCTTGTGTTGAAGAAGTATGTTTTTAATCACACTGCCGACCCTCCGTTCACTTAATTTCGAGACCGGGATTACTTAAATACAAAATTCACAAAGAAAAACAAAAATACGTATGAGACGTTACAAAACCGGTTCGAAGGTTATTCACTAGCAGCGCGCTAAATCTATTTCTCCTCGCACCATTCGTTCTCTTTGCGAACTTGCTCCTCCTCCGACGCTGTGAAATCATTCTTTATGTTAAACGTTTTGCGAATCTCTTCCGGCGTCTTTCCCTTTATCATGTTTGCCACCGTCTTACACGTCACGTCCAATAATCCTTTTATATCCAGATAATTTGCGGCTAGTATCAATTCGAACAGCGTACCCTGATCAACCTGCAGCAATTGAATTATACGTTCGAAGCTTAATTACCATTTGCATATTTTTCGTTAAATATTATAATATTTAATCCTCGGAGTATCTTGGGTATGAGAGCTCTGAAAAAGATGATTTTGGGTATGAGAGCTCTAAAAAAGATGATTTTGGATAGAAAGCTCTTTATTACAAGCTCGAATGGTCATTTTCGCACAACAAATCTTAAGAGCCGTCATCTTAAGAGCCTGACTTTCAAGTTAAACAAAAGACAAATTCAAATTGACCCAGGTTTGCATAAATCACAGTTCCAACAAGTTGGTCGGGTCTCCCGTACCCAGTGTCGGTGACAAAAATTCGTGCCTACTCCTACGATTAATAGAAAACAAGATTTCGATTTGTTTAGTTTGAACAACAATTTTATTTAATAAAATGACTAAGAAAAATGTCAGTTATTGAGGATAAATTTACACTTTAAAACTTTACAAATATAATGTTCATTCGCCTGTTCGAATGTTTCTTATTACGTTCAAAGATAACTGAATTTTTTTGGATTTTTTGCAAACTGCTATAGGCTGATATTTTTTTGGCACAAATTATCGCCATGAATATATGTTTAATTCATCCGGGAATGAGTTTGATTCGATATTATAGATCGTTCGAATTATTGCCAATCTTTAGGTTTAGAAAATATGTATTTGGTGATTTATAAAAAATTCTAAAATTATGAAGAATTTAAGAAATGTTTGTTATTTTGTGAAAATTCAGTTTAAATTGATTGATAAAAAATAATAATTTTTTTCAGATTAAGTACCTTTAGAAAATCGGCGTCCCAAGAGCTGATGTCGTCGGTACGTTTTTCCTTGTTCTCGTCATCTTCTGCGGGCGCGGGATCATCTTTGTGATACGTAGCCCATTGGATCACTTTGCGCAGTATGGCCGAGTTGACGTTGGGCAAAGGGACAACCTCCTCTTCGTCTTCGTCCATGCCGAGATCTTCCAACATGGTTTTTATGGTTACGGAGCATTTCGCGATATCTACATCGACCTCGAAAACCTCACCGTCGGAGCTCTGTAGTTTTATATTCGGCATCTGAAAAACGTGGTCCTTTTAACGAGAAATACAATACAAATATCTATCAATGGGGAAACACGCTTCGATGGATACTGAGAAATCATGTGGTCGAAGGAGTAAGAAAAAAAAATAACACGTCACGATTATATGGACAAGACCGAAGAGGTTAGAATAGCGAAAAAGAACATTTGGTTAAAATCAAGCATTTGGAAAAGCCGCCATTTATCACGGTTTTATTTCGAAGTTTCTGTAATTTCCCTGAATGTCAACATGCAGAGACGACTGTACATTAGAAAATTAAAAATAAATAATAAAGGAACTTGACATGCATAAATAAGGCATGTACGATCAATGGCTTCCTTCGTTCGTCAACATTGTCAAAAGCTTTTTTCTAATAACGCGCCGACGATTTTCGACTAATTGCTTCGTCGATAAAAAATACTTTTTTTCATTTACGAAGAGAAATGCCCTAGTCGAGTCAATCGATGTTTTAGGCTCGTGATTCAACGGTTTTGTTGTTCCAAATGAAAAAAACAAGTTTTCACCAACCTCGAGAAATTGTGTCGCTTACTTTCGCGATTAAAATAACGAAACGAATGTATTTGGTTAACGTTTGTAAAACACAGGAAAAATTTGGTTTTGTGTTATGGATATCTCACTGTGAGACTCTTCTGTAGAACCTTCTGTACTCTTCTGTTCTGTAGCCTTCGTTTGAGCTCAACCTTTACAGCCGTTTTTGTTCTCTACCCCGCTCACTCGTCCCGCGTCAATCATCAACGCATTTGTCTCTTTTTGTCTCATGTGATTCCTATACGATACGTCGCAATGGTGCGACGTATCGTACGCGACGAAGCTCAAAATATACTCGTCAGAGCGCGCGGCTGCAGCGCGCCAACGATTTTCTCGCGCATGAGAATTGCAGCTTGTTTCGCGATAATTCCGCCAGATGACGTTAGTATTGCGATTTGAGAATTTTTTCTCATAATAAATAAAAACGAGACGAAAATTTATACAAATCGCAAAGAAAATAGTATAAAAATAAGTGTGCCGGGCATTAACGTCGCTAAAAATTGAGTCTTTGAGACAATAATTAGTATTATTGTCGTCAAAAAAAATGAAAAATAATATATAACACCAAAACTCTAGTAAAACTTAATAATTCATTATAATATTCCGTTCGAAAAATCCTCTGGTTGTTCTCTGTCGATTAAAAGAAAAGCATGGGTATTCGATATGTCGAACAAATGTATAAAGTAAATGAAGAGGGCTCTTCGCTTGATTGGCGACCCGAAATCCAGGCCCGTTTTGTTCGCATTGCGAATAACGACGAAAATTCAAACTTCTGTGATTTATTTGCACATCAAGAATTTTAGTCATGTCTATCGTCAAGTGGGCGGCAGGATAGAAAACAATAAAGTTAAGGGTTTCGCCGATGGCTTGCTAACTTACTGATTGCAATTTTACACACAGCTCCCTTCGTTTTGAGTAAGTTTATTTTTCTTTTGCTGGCTAAAATCAACGTCCGAAGACCCTCAATGTGATTAATAGTTTAGCTGGATATAGATTCGCATATAGGCGAGCGGGGTGGATCGGAGTAAAATGATAGAGTGGGGCAAAATGGAACACGACTGTCGAAACAATTAAATTTTCTATAATTTCGGCTCTAGGATAAAACTTAAAGAAGTCAAAATTCGGAAATCTCATTTTTAGGAGTCGCTCATTATTATGATAATAATTCTCATTAAAATTAATTAATAAAACATTGAATTCTTAATTTGCGGTCGTTTTTGGGAAAAGCGTTACTTTCTATGATACTTTCAAATGATATAATTATTAGTTGCTTCTGTGGACGGTCCATTTTAGTATCTGATAATTCCATTATCATTTCCGAATGGCTTGACTCAGATCCTCGTTAAATATACGCTTCATAGAATATTAAGCGGTTACAGTCTTGAGATGTTGATGGAAATTTGAAAACCACAGTTGAGAATTGCGCGCTCGAAAGACCGGAGATGAAACTCGGTTGATGGGAAGAGCGTAATAAAATAAAATGGGTTACAAGTTGCAAGTACTTCGGCAGGTCTTGAAACGTTCGAATGTCTCGTTTCGTTCGAATCGGTTTAATAATAATAGTATTCTCTTCAAAACGACAGATTTTGCAGTACGACGCATCACTTTCCATTTTCATGTTGCATGCTTTTAAACGTGGCGTCAGGGATTTACTGATTTTTTTTAAATCGTAGTCAGGATCAATTGGCGACTGAAAATTCGTCTTTGAAGAAAAATTATAGCGAAAAAAATGGAACAAATATTGACTCGTTGCAAAGATAATTACATTCACGGGTACAAGGGTCTCCCAGACCCAGTCTGTACCATTAAGCCTAGGATAATATTATTTTTGAAGCCCCGGTCGTTAGGAATGGCTCAAAAAGACCCATGCAGGCAATTTTCCGTCTTCAGAACTCTTGAAGAAATTGGTATTTATTGGTAATTTTTTTTCAAACGATAGAACATCTTGGACTGGGTCAAAATGACCCAATGGTGGAGTAACCTAGGATCAAGATGTATTATGCTTGATAAGAGAATTTATTCGTATTTTCAGTGAACATTTGTTAGATAATATTTCTAGCTGCAACTACAAATCGTAATGGATATGGTTCATAGGCGCCACAACCACCCACGCATTCCGCACAGAAACCTTCTTTCATTTTATTTTGGGCCAAAAATCGTTGTAAGCTATTTCTAGCCCCTGAACAATCTCTTTCTCGCTTTCTCTCTCTCTCCCTCTCGCGGATTGTTTCTTTTACAGCATCCCCTATATGTACATTATATTTCATCCCTTTCTCAAGCATTGGTTCAACGCGCTCTCTCGCGCTCTAGTTCCTGCTCTAGCTTTATTTCATCAACGCCGCCCCCGCAAACAACGTAAAAGTCTCCTTCTTTCGAAAAATCATGGAATAAAGTAACGCGGTTTTCCGTTACGTTTTGTTATATGAATCGCCTCAGCGATCGTTATGCGAGTTGACGAGAAAAACTTTACACGTTACACGTTCCAACTACTTTAGGCAATATTATTTTCGCGATGTATTAGAGTGTACTCACGGCGTGTGACGTCACGGGGAAAAAAATCTTGGCGTCTTGTTTTGATTGAATCCAACACAGCAGTCTAGAATATTCGAAATGACGATAACGATGAAGACGCTTCTTTGAATTTCTAGTAGATTCTTGTAAATTTTTCACATTCCAAAGGAACGAAGTGACGTATGAAACAGGCAACAAGATTTTACGTAAAGCTTTGTTAAATACTCAAGAGCACTAATAGATTTTCATCTGTATGGAATATGTGAGAAGGAGCACGAGGCTTTAGTCAAGGGGCTGGAACCGAACCAACGCTCGTTCGTATAAACAGCGAAATCTTAGCAAATACGAGCTCTTATGCGGTGGAGTCAAGGAAACACTCGTTCCAGAGTTTCCCATGGGCGAGCAAATGACTGAAATTGTCGCCAACACGTTTCAATATCTGGAAGCTTCGAGACTCGGGACCAATTTACGTAATGCCAGGTAGTCACTTTGCTATAATTGAACGAGTTGCGAAAATGTATGGATTTTATTTGTACCATTGAATAAAAAATTGTTCAAATTAACTTTGCGTACCAACGAATGAGGATAAAGTCGATTATTCGGAGAGTTTCTTACGGCATTGTCAACTCATTTTAACCACGGGGAAACCGAAGCAGGAAACCAGTGCCAAATGCTTTTCCAATCCGACGCATTTCCATTGCTGATGGAGAAAAAATAAAAAAATAATAGTTCACGCCCGATCTTAATTTGGCTCTATTAACGAAATTCTTTCGAGGATTTATCTCGAGTTGGGAAGAGAAGAAGAAGAATACGTTGTACGTTTTTACAAGCGTTCGTGCCAAGGTACAAAAAAAAAGCAAGCAAATAATAAGAAAAGTAGAGAAAAGGTTGAGAAAAAAGTTGTAGAGGTCGGGCAGGTCGACGTAGCTCGGAAGATGCCGTGTTGACTCCAGCTAATGTGTCAACAGAATTTGATTGAAGAAGAGAGTCAAGAAGAATGAGGGGCGAGAGAGAAAAAAGGGAAAATCGGCGGTAACGTAGTGGGAACGACGACTCAATGGAGGTTGTAAAAAATAAAACCGCAAACGTCGCGAAAGCGCGGAAAGACAAATAATGAAAATATAGTCAGCGCTGTTTTAGCCGACGCCACGAGACTCGACAGTGTCAAGTCGCTTCTTTCTCTATGTTTTTTCATATCGAACCGATGATCCAATAAATTGGGAGCATCAAAATGCTTAGAAGGAATAAAAATAGCGGTGATATTTTTCAGGTGAAATTTCAAGAACCGGTCATTTCCTTTTTATTAACTTTCAAGATATCTTACGGGGCTTCCATCACGTGTCACCCCCCAGCAAGCACATACTTCCAAGAATTGCCAGCTTGAAACTTGTTACAATACAATTGTACATCGACATTGGAATTAATTAGATTTAAAATTACATGGAAATCTTAATCGATCAAGTAGACATGGTGAAAAATAATATTTGAATGGTGGAGTTTCAAATGAGACCGGAGCATGGAAGGTTTGAGTGGATTTAAGTGATTCTTTACTCGTGAGACCGTTCGTATCTTTGCTAAAAAGTTTCCAAATTGCATTTTATCGTCCCCATTCATCCAAGAATTATATCCAAGAATTATAGGGACACTTTATTATCTGAATTTTCAACACAATTTTCAACTACAAAACTTGGCGATTTATCCTTTGAAATTTGTATGCGAAAAATTCAGCTCGCTGTCCAAAACAATCGCGCAATGAAAAAAATGTTAGTAGCTCCGAATGAAGATCCGATGCTAATAAAAAAGAATGGTATTTGGATCTGACCTCAAAGTATAGTGACTCCTTCATCGAAGAGAAATGTATCGATTTCGAACGCGATGTACAATCATTGCAAAGCCGAGAAAACGCGCGTCTATATATATTATGTATTCAATCACATTGCTATGTATCAATGGATTTGCGGCGATATATCGAGATTGGAAGAAAACACAAAACAACAAAACTATAGTACCAAGACGAATAAGAAAAAAGCAAAAACGGGTAACGATAGTTGGAATGGGTGGACGAGAGTGCGTTGGATTGGGAGTTAGGGGATGAAAAAGTATTGCGTTATTCCCGCGCAGGCGCGACAAATATAAAAGTACGTTGGCGACGCACCCTTTCGTACCGAGGGGCGCCTCTGGGTCTGCATTCCTTTTATCCCGCAACCGCCCTTCCGCCTTTCTTCCTCCTCGGCCCGCCAATTAATTATTCTTTGTCAGTATATCCCAAAAAAAAATCTTCACTTTCTCAGTATTTGATATTTATGAACTTATTATTCGGTCAAATTAAATAGCGATGAATATAATTAGATAACAAAATGTACCAAAAACATGACATTTATCCCTACTCAAGAACATGAGATAAAATTTCTTTATATAATATTGTTCATTATTATTATTCGGCATTCATTCGAAATTAGATTCGTCAGGGAGAAGGAATATACGTAATATGTTAGTTACATAATTACTGATATTCAATTTGTATATGCCTGCTACATATCGTATCGATATTTTCGCACATAAATTATTATCAGTCTCAAAGAAGGTGCATTAGACTATGATCGTGTGAAAAAGTCCTAGCCACGATTTATGATTTGCCGAATATGACAAATGAAACGTTAATACGATAGAAGATTGATTCGTACGTGATCCAATGAGTATTACGTCTTAAAATAAATTCGTAAGTGGCTCCTTTAAAGTGACAATGAAAGTCGTCGCAATTGTTTTTTAAGCCAGAAGTGTAATTCCTTCGCAGAACGATATATTTAACTTTCCAACATACCCATTTGTCCTTTTGAGCCAAGTCTCTCAAGTTGACTGTACATTCATAATGCGTTCTTAATAGGACCTATATTTATCCGAATTCGAGACACTCTCACATTTATTTGTTCCCGCAAGTAATAGAAAATATTGTGAAATTGTTTTTTTTCCTTCGGAAATTTGCATGAGCGCGGGTATTGAAGTAGAACGCGTGTTCCTCATTAAAAAGTGCAAGCAAGACTCTTCCAATTCTTTTGCCACTATGTGTCCATACAACATAGAGCCCTCATTACAATTAATGAGGGCGGAAAGTTGCTGTTCTTTTTACGTCTCCGACTTACCTCGTACACGGAAGGTCGAGCGCTAAAACTCCCACACGTTCGTAACGATTCGGACCACTGGGCTAAATCGCAATTATCAGCAGATTCAAGTGGAGAAAACTTACAGAAACGCTTCATTTCATTTTCTTTTTCTTTAAATATTAACGTATATTTTAAGATTCACCCACTCCTTGCTACAGATATATAGAAGGTAGCGAATCTCAAAGAGTAAAGTTCCAAGTCATTCCGCGCGAATGCTTTGATCTATTCTCGATTAATCAATGTCACCTAATCAGTAATAATTAGCTATACAAATATTAGTAATTAGAGTTTTACGATCTGCCAACTTTGTTCAATTTGGTAATGACTTTCGGGACACCCTACGGAATACACGTGTTAGGAGCGACGGAAATTTTATTTTTTGAATACACAACAACAACACGGGAGAATGACCGAAGCTGGAGCACTCGATGTCGCGACTCTTTCCGATAATTTGGGTATATTAATAACACGTCCACCGGCTGAATAAGAAGTCCAATCGATTATGTAGTTAACCATGACCGAACACGAACTTCAGTTCTATAGACACCCTCTTCCCTGAAAAGATGTAATGCCTACGCCGCTGTTGCAGCCACTAAACGTATCTACTATAGCTTCTGTGACAGCCAAGACACGGAAAACAATAACCCTTTAATCCATCGCCCTTGAAAACATTCAATCTCAATAGCAAGCACAATAACATTATGCTATTTAAGATGCAGACAGCTCCCTCCAACATCGAATTTAGAGGATAAAACCCCGGAATTATCAGGGGAAAATTCCATTTCTTCAACGCAATTAAATTAGCTGACTTTAACTTCAAATTTCTAATCCAACTTTGGTTCTTTCGTAGAAGAGAGCAAGTTGAACTCGGAACGAAAAATATAAAAGTAAAAATCCAAGTGAAGCGAATCTTAAGCATTATTTTAAAGTCTTTTTGTACATAATTTTGAGTCTCCATATGCAGGATTTTTCGAGATCCATCAGCGTGCGTATGCCCTATTCTTAGGAATATAGCTATATTTACGGTGGCGTATAATTCTGTTGGAAAAAGCGTACGAAACATAACGTTTACCGCTCGACGCTCATTGTTCTTCCACCTTTTTCTTGACGCCTTTCGAGCGAACTCTTTAATGTCGGTTGGTATGAATGAAAATAAAAAAATGGTTATTCAGAATTGTAATGTAACTTGTCACGTCAGTAGATTTTTGCTGAGGAAAAAAAGACCCTCTAAATCACATACTACTGACTGACCGAAACTTCATGTTTATGCAAACCACATGCGCCTTTTCGACTGCAACCTACACTCGCGGGCCATTTTTTTTGTCTCGGATCATCAGTCACTACGTCCGATTTCCTTTCGTAATAAAAAGTTGGGATGACTAGAGCAATCGCTATTTAAGTTAACTGGGGCAAGATAAGTTTGTACGAATAATATTGTACGAATACGATCGTCTCTTCATTAAGTCGGGCACGCGATGATACGGTACAATAAGGGAATTCATTGAATATTACACGATCATTCGCTAATTGATAAAAATATGTTTTGCGATCTTTCAGCCTTGTATGAAAAAATTTTGTTTCTTCTCGTCATTCGACAATGAACGACACTTTATCCATTGAATGAACAGTTATAAAAGTACATTTATATCGAGATTTTTAATTATACTTTTCAGTTTTTTCTTGACACATTCACAATGCGACATTGATAAATCATCATAGACATTACTATATGAGCGCATATTTTACACTGTTTTGGGAAACTTTCGAATGGGTTCATTAGATCGTCCGTATCACGTACATTCAAGGCCGACTGTTTAGCTACAAGTAGCTGAAAATCGACGTAATGGCGCCACGATGTGGCACATAATGGTATCACAGATCAATGAAGTTTCAATAATAAAAAAATATGTCAAGTTCGATTGCGACGCAATTTAGATTAATCGTTAAATAGAATTTCGTTTATTCTTTGGCTAGTGTTCCGACAATGTGCAATTCACAAGCCAAAACATTATTTAGACTCTCGTGTGACATTGGCTTCATTTTACTTGCCACGTATTTTTAAGATGTACAAGCCAAAAAATTAAATCGTCTAATTGAAGTGCCAAATTGATTAATAATCGAATAAAAATTATTATTATACGATATCATTAACTAAATTCACAATAAACTTGGATGTTTTTAATTTTTTTTGGTAATGTCTCGTGTTAACCTCAGCCTAAAACCAAACCGGTAGATGTATGTTTTCGCGAGTATATCCATTACGTAGTGCATGCTCTCGGATGAAATAGCAAAGTGGGTTAACGGTATGATGCATGGCGGCGTCATTCGAAATATTGACACGTGAGATCTTGTTACGGAAAAAGGTGTCAAATGCACCATCACGGAATTTCTCCCCTTCGGACTTTATAGTCGATTAACAAAAAAAAGAAAAGCAAGGATTTGCCTTGTAATCAAATGACATTTATTTTTGGAATTGCGGCGCTTTTCATTCTTTGATGAATTTTTTTCGATTTCATTAAACGAATGAATGTTTTGCTGAATAAATCATTTTAAAGTATAGAAATTAGAGCGCGTTTGAAGAATTGATACTTTTTCCGCCTATAAATACGTCGCCAAAACTTTGAAAAATTAAAAACGAACGAAGGTAGATATTTATTACATAGAAATTGAAAAGTATTCGCCGCAAGTTTTAACGCTGGATATTCGAAAAAACTATTCGCCAATAAATAAATCAAAGATTCGATGTGGGAGGTTCTCATCATTTCAAATGGCAGTATCCCTCTTGAAATCCTCCCACGGATATTTGGAAAGATCTTATTTGTTCTTGTTACTTTTATGTGTGTTTTCATCACTGTTGACGGCCATCCACTTTACTTCGATAGTTATGCGTATTTGTGTACGACTGCAAGTGTGTATGTCGTGCGATGTTCCATACTCGCCTGGCTGGAAGAATTACTGGTGAAGTTCCGGGACGAATGGTTTCGATAATGACCTTTTTATGCAATAAAACTTTTTGCTTTATCTCTCATTAAAATCTTTATCGTAATAATTCACTAATGAAAACTATATATAAAGGGGGTGAAGCAGAATAGAGCAGAAATGTTTTTGAAACATCGATTTCGACTTCCGCACCGACATATACAAGCCCTCAAAGCGTGAAGCTTGAGTAGCCATCGAGACCGACTTCAACCCTTGCTACGATCTTGGTGAACGAATAAAGTTTGGTGCCAAAACGGTGACGACATGTCCTAGCATATATGTATGCATACATTCAAATACATACACACATGCGCACGTCCCATACGATGTTACAGCAGATCGACTATATCATCATCCCCGCGAGTTTCATTTGATGATGTCATGGGTAGAAACTTTAAGCGTATACGTATTATCGTTAAGAGTGGCAGGAGGAGGGGGAGTAAAATTCTGAAACGATGACGTAAAGTGAGAGAATCTTGGAGGGTGTGGGAAAACGCGATACACCGTTGTCTCCCACTCGAAAGAATCGTGATACAGTGAAATTGTAAAATAGAAAAGAACAGCAGAAGGTTAGAAAGGGAATGATGAGAAAACATAGAGGGGCGGAGGAGAAAGCTCGGTGTAGCGCGCGAACGAAACTGGCGGGTTTTGGAGCATCTCTACCGAACTTGTGCTCGCGTCGTGTGACCAGATTCGTTCGGCGGTGGAGGGTGAAAAGGGGAACAAGAACCCGGCAACGCACTTACTGTATAAATACCGAGGGCGCAAGCTCCGCCGTTCACTCGCTCTCTGACCTCCAAAGCTCCTCGAGCCCTCAGCATCGGTGATCGGTAACAGAGTTATACAAATCTGCCTATACCCAGAAGAGCCTTTACATTCTTCAACTCAATTTCTCACTTTTTCTCAACTCACGATCCTCCGCCCAATTTATTAAACCCTCAGTGACGCGTACGTAACAATCTGTCGATATAATTACCGGTTTTCTTGTGGTCCAATTGCACTGCAAAATCGAGAAGAATTTTACTATTTTCTTTTCGGACTATATCACACGAAACGTGCTGTTCGTGAGTTATTATTTTTGAGGGCTACCTTTTTCTTGGACGACTTGACGGCCTGGGATTCAAGCTCCTTAGGAAGATATACCTCGACATCGTTATGGGTAAGTTTTAATTCCGTTTAAATCATCAATTCTATTCAAAGAACCATTATCATCATAATCATCATCATCATCAGAGGAAGGATTTATTCCATTGTTCTTAACTTATTTAATTTAATCATTCTATGAGAGTTAACGATTTTTTAAGTTACGCAAAAATGTGATTAAACTTGACATTAAAGAACTTTTCATCCTCGGGTTTATCGCATACAAAATATTTTGTAAGGTTACCGGCGGATTTCCATAGAAAAACTTTTACAAAGTTTTATGTAGTTTGTGTTTGTGTTCAAAAAGTACGTAGCGATATGCAATTTTCGTGTCACTTGCATTTTCACAAACTTATTGACGTTTCAATTCGTCCAAGTGCTTTGGAAAATCGTCTTGCCTACATTCAGTCAAAGTTAAATGAAATATTTGGAAAGTGTCCAAAGAGCTACTTGTTGCCCTGGCTCGTAACTGATTTTTCACAGTTCGTCATAACAGGAAGAAAAACGTATCGTGGAGTTGTTGAAGAGAAAAAACTAGAGTATCCGGTTTATTCGCTGTCTCGCGAAGTGACTTTCAAAACAAATGAAATATTTTTCAACAAACAAGAAGTGGCTATCGATTGAAAAATGGGACGGGGACGACGATCGGCAAAGATAATTGGTATATATATAGCCAAGTTATCGTAGGCAGCTTCACGATGTAGCAACGACCAATCATTCTTCCCTTGGTCTATCTTGTTAGCTGGTACGATGCAATCGAGTCATTTGACATGACCAAGATCTTTTGATTCCTTGCTCCACATCGTTTGACCAAACACATCAACAAACTATTCTTCGATATTTGCTGGCAAGCTTTTTTTTTTTTTATAATAGATACGATTCCATTGAACCATCAGAGAAATGAGCCGATTAATAATACCTGTTAATTATTTTATTGCCATTGAAAAGTTTTGTTGCGATATTACAATTTTTATTGCGATATTTTGGCTTGAAACAAAATGAATTTGAATCTTTGATGTTGAATTTTAAATTGTTGTTGAGTTCTATTGTGCTGATTAATAAAATCGAAATTTTATAGTTTTTTAAATCAAATTCAAAGTTAATTTTTAAATTATTTTTGAGGAATATTCGAATATTCAAGTAATATACATCTCAATATCCAATTTTATATTTACTTCCATAGCTAACAACTAACGGGATGAACCGGGATATGGGATCAGGTGTAGCGTTTTGCAACAGGTGTCTCGTGAAAATTATTTTACTTGAAACTTTGAGACCGTGTCCTCAGGTACAAACAGTTTTGTAGGACTGTCGTGAATTTATTGTGCTGCGCTCACACGTTTTTTTATATAATTCTTACATGCATCACGAATGTTACATGTGTTGAACGAGTTTAATCCTAATGGTTCGGTGTTTTATATTGATCAATTTTATCAATTTATTAGAAATCAAAGCTTAAAATATTTTTAACATAATTTTAACATACCAGTGAATATACGTTTTGTTGAATTGTCAAAAATATATATCTTTTCAAACAAATATTTGATTATTTCGAAATTTGATGTAATAATTATTCGCGATAACACTCAATAAATAAATTACGAATTGGTAGATAATCGGTGTTACGATTTGCTGTTTTTTTTATATCTGCAGCAAAACAAATATATATAAGCAGAGTTAGTTCAGGAAATCGTTGCGTCCGGATATGCGACAGTGGAATGCGAGAGTCTCTGGACGCACAAAAAGCGTTGGCACACTCACTGAGGATGAACAAGAGCAAAGCTATATATTCAGAGGGAAAATGCATTACGTAAAATCAGTGGTGCACGTTTGCGTCGAAATTCTCCTCTCGCTTTGGATATTTGACCGCTACTGTGAGACCGAAGCTAAATTCAAATAAGCAATTTCCGTTTTTGCAAAAAAAAAAAAGAAAATCACGAACCACTGTACCAGAGTATCAAACCCATATTGCTTTGCAAATTCTTACGGTATACATGGCTGAGAATTTTCACGTCGAATAAACATTACGTTTCATTACCCGTTTGTTAATAATTGTTAGGGATTATTATTTTGTAATGTCTCCTCCATTTGATCAAGTTTCAGGAATGTCGAAAATATGCAGTATCCAGTTTTGTTCCAATTGAATTTATTTGGTGAAGTTAACTCGAGCAAATTGTTATTATAGAATGGTTCCTCAATGTCGTTCCTTCAATGTGTGCAGCGTTCAAAACTGTGCGACGAGCAGTAAAATTGGGATGATATCACAAAAAGTATATACGAGGGCGGTGAAAACTTGTTGCGCGTTGTTCCAAAAGGTTGTGAAATGTTGACCCTTTTTCGTCCTACACATATTATTTCACCATCCACCTCCTGTTCTCCTTAATCGGAATATTTTTTTCGGCAATAGATACATGTAATAAAACATTAAAAAACTCGGTCGAGAAAATAGCAAGTGATAAATTTCAATGCAGATACATTCTATTGAAATAGAATACGATTCATGCTTCGATTTGGTTGAACAACCAATATATGGCGTGGTCAAGGGAGATATGTAACGCGCTATTTTGTTGCGGGCACGCAAGAACGTTTGAAATGTGCGAAAAAGCACGTGGGGTCGTAGAAAATATATGTACATAGATCACCGATAAGGGGGTTGAAGTGGGACGAGGGTTTAGGTATAAAAAAAGAGTAAGGGCGGTGGGAGGGGGGAGGGCGCGTTGTAGAGTCGACTTTTTGTACGCAGACGGAGAGACGCCGCAGCGTCCCACATCCGAGAGTGAGTAACAACTCCTCTGCCTTTCCCGTCTTCTTCCATCCTGTAACGTTCCACCCCAACCACCCTCCATTCTCATCTCCTACTCTTCCGTTTTATCTCTTTCCGTCTCTCTTGCGCTTTATTCTTCAACGTTCAACGACGATACTATGGCGAGACGTATCGTTCGAGAAACTCGTTAATATATCCCCTTCCGACTTACCATTAAAGAAAATGAATTGTTCACTAATGCCCGACTCGAAAAACAACTAGTCAAATTTACGTTTAATCTAAATAAATATATAAATCTTTCTATTAATATTACTTCCGTCGTGCAGAACATTCACGAGTCCAGAATATTAGAAGCAAAAATCTTTTTATCTTTATACCTAATATTTCATCAATCAATTGATTGATTGATTATTTTTTACTATATTTCATAATAGTCGGAGGAACTTAAAATGAAGCGATTATAAATTTATACTAATAAATATTTTTTAAACCGACGCTGCTTATTTTTCAATGATTTCAATTTCGGAAGTTTTTACAGTAAAACTTACATTTTTTATAACTTTGCTAAAGAGCTTAAAGAAAGGATTGCTTGATTTTCGTATTTCGAGTGCACCGAAGAGGGAAATGTTGTGAAAAGCTGCAATGATTGAGTGACCCGATTTGTCAATTGGTTTGCATAATGACGATCATTGGATTAGTGGTCAACACCAATCAATTAAAATGAAGGCTATTCGCGTAGGTATTATCAACGCTATATGGCATTCCGTCCTACAAACTTCCCTTTCTCATTCACACATGATCCTACAAAGGCTCTTATGAGACACATAATGTTATTAATTTACGAATTTCTGTAGATTTTATATATCTCTAATAAACGTTGTATAATCCTTAGCTAATTGAGTTGGTCAATTATCGGCCGAAAAGAAAATTTATGCCGTTTTGATAATCGAACAGCGGAAATTCTGTTGCTCGTTTTCGAAATTTCATTATTGCATTACATCTACGAAAATAAACTAATAAATTCAAATAAAATTATTATATCGATAAATACATTGACGCTGAAAGCAATAATAATTTCGCACGATTAACACGTTAGAAATATGTTAAGCAATGAAATTCTATTCTGTTGAAGTAATTACTAGCCGCTACTACCTAATATCGTGCATTCCATTTCCAAATACGCGTCCAAAAATGCTTTTGTACCGCAGCATATTTTACGATCTTCGAATTCCCTCCAAAGCCAGCTAAATAAATGCACGATTTTTCTTGCTCTTGCCCTTTTCCTGCGGTTGAGTTCTTCCACTTAAAATTTTTTATGATTTGGCCATTGTTGAATACGGTAGTGACCCTTATTTTTGAGAAAAATACAGTTTCATATATGTCAAGTCGAAAGTTATTTTTACTGTATCTCTTCAGACCCGTCAATAACAGAACATATACATATGTCCAGAAATTGGCTCCTCGCGTTTGCTGCCTTTAACTCTTTATTTTTCATGACATTGATATTGACGAATCCGTCTGAAATTCTTAAACCCGATAAAATATTTTTCCTTCAAAAATCAATTTGTCAGAGTATTTTTGTTGTTTCAAAGGCTAGCTTACTTTAATATTGGATGACATTTTTTAGGCATCCATAACTGACGCGAATAGAGGAACACGTGGTGCGAGTAGCAATACTCGTGTGGCGTCGAGACGACACCTCTCTCAATACGTATCGTCATTCGGAAGAAACGATGTATTCGTGGCTTATATAAATCCGAAACATAAAAATCCATAAATCAGAATGAGCAGGCTTTTGTTCCCAATAATATTGCACTCGTTCGTGGTTTCGAAGAAGATTCATCCCTCGTTATTTATTATATTGACTTGTAACAGACCCTCTGCAAATCGAGTTGGTGGGCATTAAGGGTATAAAAATGGGATAAGTCTAGCAGAGAGAAAAAAAAGCACAAAGAAAAACATCCAACTGAAAATCCTCTCTGCACTTTGATAGGGGAAAAAAGTTAATAGCGCTGTATCTAAAAAATTAAGTTGTTCGTATTTTCACAATCGAGCTCGCTGTCAAAATTGTAAAATTTTTATTTTTTTCCACTTTTGGACGTTATACAAAATTTTACATGTTAAACCTGTGCACGGCAAACTTGGGGAAAAAAAATTAAGGGAGGACTTTTTGCGAGTTTTGTCATAGGCCAGAGGGCATTATTCAAAATGTCACGATGAAAACTCTTTCGTAAACTCAATCTGCTTCGTTAATCAAAAGGGTTTGCCATATAATCTCAAGTCGGTAAATTAAAAGAACCATTTAATATGAGTTTTGGAAAAGTTTGTTTTTACCGGTTAATTAGACGAGACTTTCGTTCGATGACGCGGGAGTTCGAAATTTTCCGCAGTAGTAGAGGTCAGAAATGGTCAGACGCGCCGATCGTTCGAACTTTACGTACGCGCTAAATATTATAAACAAACTGAGAGCAATTTGTTGTCGGTTGGTAATTTAATTCGGCGGTTTTGCAAGTTACATTGGCTTTGATCAAAATACTTGGATGGGTGACTTTTAACCATGAATTGGCTCGTGTGTATTGATCGCTAAACGGAAAACTCTGTATTCTGAAGCAATTTTCATTCAATTGCTGCAAGTTTATTTCAGAAACTGGAAAATTCGGTATATGAGTAAAAAAGGGAAAGAATGGAAACGGAAGAAATGAGAATAAATAAGTAAATAACTCAAACAAAACTTTCCGTCCAAAGTGTGTTATTTTCGCACTCAAAAAAATTCGCTGGATAAGTGCATAGCGATGTATCCTTTAGCAAATGTATTATTAATGAACGCTCACTGAAAGCTTTCTCATATGTAATGCACTATCGTACTAATACACGCACACGGCATTGAATTCGCTAATGAGGTTTTTGTGTGAAAAGTGAATTTTTTTTTCCTTCAACAGCTGAAAGACCTTAGAAGACTCTTTATGGATAGCCTGACGGAACGTTTACTCTATATTCGTAATGCGTAAAAAAATCAAAATCAAAACCTGATAACACCAGTCACGGTGTGACGATTAGTGACGAGTCTGAACTTTCGTACCATTAAAACATCGTTACATAGTACTCGTGAAAAAAGAGCTCGTTCGTCTTCCGAGTTGAGATAAAATCCAACAGAAACACACCTACGCCGAATAAAAAATCTTCATTGTCATGTACACTATTAGTGGAAAATTTATTTTGCACGGATCGTCATAATAAAACATGCCGTGGGCAGTATCCAGGTTTCTCCACGATCGCTTGCTGCATCCCTAATAAGATATAATTAGGTTTTTATAGCTAACCTTTCGAAATAAACATTATGGATTTTCAATTTGTAATTCATTAATCTCGATTATTTTAAGAAGATTAAACCAGTTTAAAAAAATATTTTCCATTTTTATAATGAATTATTGCTACTCCGTTTCAGCAGGAATGTCTGTTTGCCGGGCATTGATAATTCTGAGTATATTCTTCTGGTGTGCTTGCGTCAACGGGGATGGTCCGAGACAAGTGAACTGCGAGTGAGTGGTTTTTTTGTTCGATCTAATATATTTTTCGTTGAGCAATATTACAAGGGAATTTAGGGATATTGATATGTTTGAATAATAACATCGTCATTATTCTTTTTGTAGAGTATACGTGTATCATCCTAATTGCCGGGGGATGCAGGCGAAAAAGCGATTCATGAATGCAGCTGATAACGACAAAACGGACCCTGCCTGTCCTTGTCGAAATTCGAAAAAATTGCGCACCAACGACATTGATTCATTGGCTAATTCGAAAATTCTCGAAGCCATGTTGGCGAAAGTAAATGAAAATTTTAATATTTTAAAAGGTATTTGTATTTTATAAAAATTTACAAGTCATTGATTAAAATGAATTTATTCGTCGTTCAGGGCTTCGATGTTGACTCTATTTACGATGTTTACGCGGCAACAGCCGATCGGCGCAGGAATTACAACCTGAACAGAGATCGATCAAACCACAGAAGCAAATCGGTGATAAAAGACAGCTCAACGGACTTTACCAACACGGACATCCTCGAAGATTATTAATAAGACGAAACGAATACGAGAAGAGGCAATATTTGCGTCCCCGCACCGACTCTTCGAACACGATTGATCCCAAATGTATTTACCATTCATTTCGCCTCTCAATTCCTTTTTTTCTTTTTTTCCATATCGACAATTGTGTCAATTATATATTTCTTCGCGCGTCTTTAGTCACCACGTATTTTCATATCGTAATCAACATTTTTCATGTGTTGTGGAAGGCTTACAGGGTGTGCAAATTCGATACGTGGGATAAATTCCGACTAAAAATGTCAAAGTTTTTTTTGCAAACGTGCAAAAGTTTGTTTAAACAATTTTTAATTCATTCTCTGATATCAAAATAATTATCATTCTACAGTTGATAGATATTTTGGAAATTCAATGTAAGAATA
>JABSMR010009194.1:0-11832 GCA_018902295.1 Dusona sp. PSUC_FEM 10030013 | reverse complement strand
CTTTAGTTTACACATATATATATATTTATATGTAATGAATACGAAAGGTTTTCGCAATTCTCGGGTATTTCGCTTGCTTCGCGCGTTTTGGACGGTTCGTTTCGTGCCGAGAACGTCCGAGAGTCTGAACTATTTTGCAACTGAGCATGAGTATATGTGTCTGAATCGAAACCGATCCCGAGCTCTTCGGTACCGAACTGTGCTACAACACGTAGAATCATACAGCCATCATATTAAAAAATGGAATATATTCAACCCAATTTATTGTTACTTCCAAAAGTAGCTCACTCGGATTATTCACAATTTAATGTATTGCCTGGGGAATTGTGGTTGAAAGTTTGTAAAAATAACAATTTTTCAAAAGTGGAAACAGTTTATCGCATTGACGAGAAGTCACAGACATTTGAAATCAGCGCGTAGTAATATTCTGTTCTTTTACATAATATCTATGCTGTTGTATAATTGAGTTGTATATATGAATTTACAAACAGAACGTGCAATTGCTCGCAAAATGTCACACGACACAACGCGGAATAAGTGTTTGGCACTGATATTTTTATTCAACTAAGAGAAAAGTGATTGCGTTGCACGTCGTGTTTGAAGATTTTATTTATTGCGAGAATTCGAAAAATTTGAGGTAGCAATAACAAAATGTTCATAACCGTAATTATAATAATGTATAGTTGAAGATGCTGTAACATTATTGTGGACTAAATTTTAGTAGGGGTTTGTAGAAACACGTGTTGAGTTATTACACAGAAATTTCAATGAATGACCGTAAGACTTTTCAGTCATTACTAAATCGATATTTGACGTTCACTGTATGTCAACAAAATCTTATCTGTTCCAAACAAAATTCGGCGTTTGAAATGAAACTTTCGTTTTCATGCACGTCCATTAAAAAGTGTGTTGACATTAATAATCGCGATTTCCTGAGTTGCTCTGGTAATTTCCGCCCACAATTACACTTATACACAGATATGATATGTCGAAGTAAATATAGTACTTGTTCCATAAGGACATGTACACATCAGTATGTAAGATATTGGTACCCACGAGCCATTACTTCGTGGCAAATTCGCTGCGTGGCCATTCGAGGACGACCGGTTATTCGAGTTATCGTTGAGTAAACCCTCAAGCGAATGGCATACCAAGTCAACGACGACTACGTCGGTCTATAGCTCATAACTAAATACTGAAAATAAATAAATAAAAACATTGAGAATCTTTCCTCTATTATACTTGTAGAGGAAGAGGATCATAGTGCACAGATACGTAAATACGTTAAAAAGTGTTCGCACGCTCGCATCAAATATGTGTAAATTATGTGGCGAAAATGGAATGCTGAAAAAGTCGAAAATCCCAGTGGATTATGAATAAATTTAGAGAACCCAATCTTGCATCCTTATAAAATAGCGAAGGGGGAGTAAGCTCTGTGAAAATGATTCGATGATTGAACCATAAAACCATGAATTGCTTCATGATTTTATGTAAAAGTGTGTAGGTTACGCCTTTTCATTGTGAGAAACGTTTATAGATAATAGGATGTCTCAAAATCCTTGAAAAGTTGAGAGACTTTATCGCGGAATCAGGACAATGCCTCGGTCTTGTGAAATTCTTTTTTTCAATACGCAACCTTCTTTCATGCATAAGATACTCTTTGTGCATGCTCAGCTTCTCGTGTGTTGTAATAATAATAATAACAATTAATCGTTCAACGCACGTTGGCAATGAAATTCCCTGATACTCCGTTTTGCTTCGTGTGTGCTACATTGAAAGACGATAAAATTCCACCAGCAAACGCCGAAGAATAAAAGTGTAAAAGTGAACTTACGAGACTCTCTAGAGCGTTTCACTGAGTTGTCTCTCCGTGATGTTATAATCATTTCGATGTTCTATATAATGGAACACACTTGCTGGATTGACCTCAATATTCTGTGCACGGTAGACTTCTAAGATGTTGATTACTTAATTGAATACAAAGTTCGAGAATCGAAAGAGAGAAGTTAATTTCTTGCCCATATAAAAATCATTAATTTTGTATAAACGTTGCACGTTTATTACTAAATTAAAAACATGGACACTTGGAAATTAGTATATAAAGATTAGAATCCTTTATATTATTTATGAGAAATTTGATTACAATTATAATTTTTTTGGTGAGACAATTCCAAATATGAGACCGTCTCGACTTGACTTCCCACATTTCGATTCAAACCAGTCAAAATAGTAAAATCAGTTATGTCTAATTTTTGGTTCGTACATTTTTACAATGAGGCTTGAACGGTAAATAACTGTGAATAGATAACAGTTATTTTAATTAGTCTTAACGATTTAAAGTGTTTTCTTATTTTGTTTGCATTGTATTGTTACTTATCACGAAAATTTCACGAGTCATTCGGTCGATAAGCATGACAGCGTTTCAAAAAAGTGTTCAATTTGATAACTACTTCGAATTTTAAACGCTCGAACTGTCCATAATTTCCAAGTCACAGTGTTTGCATATGCAATGATATGAATTCAAAGCTCGAAGTAAAAGTGAGAAAAATGGTTTCGTGAGGTAACTAATTTTTCTTTATTTTCAAGTTAGGGTTTAAATACAGTTACTAAGAACATGCTGATGATTTGATTTGAACATTTTTCCCGTGTACAACACGGGAGATCCATTGTATTGAATAATCATTCGAGAAAGTAAAAATAATATTTTTTTATAATACCTTATGCAGTATTACCGACTGCACATAAACATTTTTCAATGAAACGAAATATTGAAAAAACCCATAATTTTAATTTAATTCTTCGAACATTTTTTAAACTTCATAAACATTCACTCAAGTGGATACTTTGTTGCATTATGTAGCAATAAAAATGCCCTTATAAATGTAATTCAAGCCTGACGACAGGAGGAGTTGTTTTTTTTCTTCATACTTTCTGTTTTCACTCTTATTTTCGATTGTAGAGGCGATCGAGTTAAGCTGACCTGAAGAAGCTCATCGTAATACCGTTACACAACGCGATCATGTGCGAATGAGAAATATAGCAGGGAGGGACGACTTAGTTTAATGACAAAATACTCTTACATGCTCACGACTCGTGTGTAATACACTGAAAAAAGTGGGTGTTTATGTATACAGAAATAAACACATACGTTTATACGTATAAACGTGTACGAGAATGATGACACCTATAGAATTCAAAGTTTGTGATCGTCTGGTGAATCGTCGCATGACACACTAATGCGATCTATACTCCTACCACCTTCTGATTCTTTTTTGTCTTTCTGATCATCATCGCGGTGCAGAATTTTTTTTCTTTTTTAAACGAGCTCGCGCCTCCGTCTTCGATTGTGGCCTTGACGAGGTGAAACACTTTTTCAATCGGTTTAGGTACATCGAAAGTGAATATATACGTACGTTACCCTGTTACCAAATCACCGCTGGCCGTAAGCGACACTTGATTTATTGAACCCGATAGTTCAAGTTGGTGTATTGTTTCGCAGACTTCGCACAACGATTACAAGAATTTCTAGTAACAATGTGACGATGTTACGGCAATAATCAACACGCGAGGAATTTCATACTTGTATATTATTGGAACTCGGCGTTTATATTATCCCGTTCTTGAATTATACCATTTTTCTCATACGTTCGTGGCGAAATTTGACGCGGCAAGTTGATGGAAACTTTGTTTTTCCATCAATTCGTTTTTCTTCTTATGTTACGTATATAGAGAATAATTTCACGGGAATCCCTAAGTTTATTGAACAGTCATCGTGAATTTAATCAGTCTTCTTTTGTTTCTTTTTCGTCGTCTTCGAAACAGTTTATCTCGCTTTCCATCGACTCATGATCACATACGGAATAATCGTAAAATTTATCAAATTCAAAGTATATAAATATGCAAAAAGTGGGAAATCGGATTGACCTTTTTGCGTACATATAAGCATTTAATCAACTAAATTTCTTTTGTTTACATTGTACATCATAATAATCTAAATGATGGTTTTTGAGATCAGGGCTTTCAACGGTTACAGTAAACTGGTAAACAATATTTAATCATATATAGTTTGGCAATCATCGCTGGTTTTCTTAGCACCGTAGGCCAAACACAAGCTACTCATGTAGTCAGTGCGACTTTACCACTGTAACTTTGCCAATCTTACACTACGATAAAATTCATACCGACACTGTCACTGAGTAGCATGCGTTAAGTAATACGCCCTCGATCACGTATGTGGCAAGAGTCTTGCGAGCCTGTATAACGACGGATACATCGACGATAACCGAACGATTGCTCGTCTCGCGCGTACTACCACGAGAACTGTACTCGCTGTACGGTTCTGAAGTTGTTGCGCGATTTAATGTATATTTCCATGGGTATACAGACGAAAACTGATCGAACGTAGACAGCTGTTAATCGTGCTCGTATATGATCGACAACGATGCACAATCATTGGGACACAAACGGAAACAGACTTATAGCTTACAACACTTTCTTCATGAGGTTTATCATTTCATTCGTTTCCGTGTATAAAACAATTGTCATTTTATTGAGTAAAGGATTACATTATTATGAGTTAACAATTTGCTAATAATATCTATCGTTTATACACAATAAATACTATGAATACTTGTTAATATCTACAAATATAATAATTCGAAACAAATTTCACCGTGAGTTATTTCAATAAATGCGAATAGTTTCTACATAAGTATTTTTCGAAGCTGCATATTCTTAAGGAACTAATTATCTAAATAATTGTCAGGCTCTCGAGCACATTGTTATCAATTTCCATTTTCAAGCGTTTAATTTAGAATCGATAATTAATAATTAAAAAATTTTTTCCTACGCTTTTTGGTATAATTTTTCCATTTCGAACGTTGATCATTTCTATATTTACTCTTTTCATTATCGATCTTTCACTTTCATAAATACATTGTTCTTAAATTATATACTGATTTTTCACATAATACTCTGTATCCCGTATATACAAAAATATTCACTAGAATTTGTTGTCTTTCTGATTGTAGAGTCGTGAAAAAAACGTCTGCTGCATCACAAGCATATATTGTTCTGGGTTAATAATCATCGAGGAATCAACTCCTCCAATAGATAAGCAGAAAATATGTCGATCATAATGCATTATGTTGATCGTATCCACGAGATAATGGATAAGCATGCAGGTGAGTGCTAATTTGTTTTAAATGCTCTCATAGCTACATTATACCATAGCCCTTATTGCAATGATTCATGAAAAACTGGCAGCTTCAATGAAAAAAGTATTAGTAAAGTATCAAGCGTCATGATTTATCCCATTTGATTCTCATCAGCATTCTGTCAGTTTTTGTTGTTTTAATGTTGAGCTCGATATTTCCTTTAAGTGTGATTCTTAGCGCATTTGATAGGTCTCTTTAGCTATGATTCCATTCACCAATAGCAAACACTGCGACGGTTCGGAAGCAAGCATTTTTTCTTTGTCTCTTTTTTCGGTCTTCAATCATGACTCGTGGCTCGTGCTACTTGCAGAGATGCAACGAGTCGTAAATCAAATGTTTAACAATCACGTATGACAGGAGCCAAGACTGACGCAAGTTTATCGTTGTCTGATTTGACGATGGTGCACACAGTCAATACAGACATTATGGCATTGGATACTACCGAGTTATCGACGCAATCAGCCTCGTCAAACTTATGAATAATTAATTCCCTCCTTGTAATACGTAGATGAGAGAAAAAAACGTCAAAGGTACATACAATCACCGTTGAAACTTAATTCGCTGGAATACGATGAATATATGTACTTGGATTCGATATTTTAATGGACTTTTTATTAATTGCAAAAAATGAAAAAAATTGATGTTTACTTTAGTTTTTTTTTTTTCTTATTCTAAGTAGAGCGTATATTTGCACTAGGTTATGTAAAAATTTGATCTTTCGAATGGCCCAATAACACATTTCTGAATTAATATCATTTTTTTACCATTTCGTTGGAATTTTGTTGAAATTGTCCTTTTAATCATCAATTAAAAAAACCGTGCTTGGGTCAGTCTTCGACATTAGATTGTTGGTTGTTATCATTTTTGGCTTGCTTAAAAGTTCCAAATTATTCAGCATAGTAAACAATTTTACTCTCTACTTAGTCGCATTTCAATTTGTTTTTAGCGTACGACATTTAAATTCAGTCTCATAAATATTATTCAGAGTCCTACAATCATGTATGATTTCATTATATGGTAAGAATTTTTTACGGTTATACTTAAGCTCGTAATATTTTGGAAATTCAATTATCCAAACTCTGATGGAAAAAACATGGGCAATCATGGTTCGGAACGAATGCAGTTCTCGCCCCTTCTCACGGCTTGTTCTGACTTTAAATCGGTTTTCTCGATATAGCACATGGAGAATACAAATCGGTTATTTTCAATACAGAATCACACACAAAGCACGCTCGGGCAATGAGAGATCGTCGAGAAGGAGAAAGAGTGGAATCCCCGACAAGGTCGCGGTTCGCGCGGTCGCCGATCGTTGCAGCCGTGGAACGACCCTGAATACCCCGGCTCGTAGCTAATTATCGACCCTGAAATGTGTACGAAACGATTTTTCAGTTTTCTCTCTTCCTCGTTGTGCGCATATATATCCGGCATAACATTTTTTTCGTCCATCCATTATCTCTTTTTCTTCTTTGCTCGATCACCATGGGTGCGTGCATTCTTGAACGTAATCGGGAAGTCCGCATCCGTTGGTAAACCTGCCAAACAACTTGATAGTCTAGAATCGCGGCCGGGGAATACACCGCATAAATTTCTTTAAATAAGTTGAGAGTGACGGATTGTTCCTTTGAAATCTCACCCAGTGTTCTCGGCCTAAAAAGGATACAAACAAATATTTTCAACTTAAAATGAACAATAAAAAAGAATATATTCCAACCGGATCAAGATTCCCGAGGTTTTTCATTCAACAGTATATATAATGCCGATCATAATATTATTTGATAGACATTAATCAATTTTTCTTCAATAAAATGTTAGCCGCTGAACGACCGATAAGAGTAAAATGATTCTTAACTCGAGTTTTGCTTCTATTCTCTGATGGCTAAAACCATAGTTAATTATTGCAGCCCCGAGCGATATTTATTTAAAATTTAACTCGTTATTTTTTCCATGAATTCGGCGAGGCTCATTTATTCTGCCGATTCAAGCTGGTTCTCTCAGGGGAATTGATGGGCTAACGTATAGGTATAGACAACAAAAAAGAATGTGAATGAATATATATACATAGACATGTATACATGCTACATAATATCTAGCTTACTCGATTGCGTAATTCTTACCTTGCATCATAGAATTTCGTGAATTATCAATTCACGAGTTCAATTAATCTTCCCGAACAACTATCACCTTCGCATGAGTGAGCGAATGAGCTCTTTCATCGTAAAATTCTTTGAGGTCAAATGATTTAATAATATGTACATAAAAAGCATACACATGCGAAAGATACACGTGTATTCATATTTGTCAATTTTACAAGAGAATAAATACTACAGGACTTTCATTCCTTTGATTCAGCAAATTGACGAACCATACATACAAACATCTCACGCTTTTTGCGCAACAATACATTTCTTGTTTGTGCAATACGTTACAAAATTTAAATAACCCATTTAAATATAGGTCAAATAGTTAATTGCGATTTACAAATTGAGAAAGAACGGCCTTGATCAAAAGAATTTTTTGACTTCATTATGAATATATTATAGCAGCAAAATCTGCATGCTTACATTTATTGTATATTTTTAACGTCATGTAAAAAAAAATCCGAATTCATTGAAAACTACGAATTATGATTAGTCAAGCCTGTTTTGCATTCAGCCTAAATTGTACCTTACATATATTGCGTATAAAGATTTCAGAGATTTTAACCACAAAATGACGTCCATAGGTTAACGATCGTATCTTTTTAATGCAATGTTCCATGGTTGTATGTATGGATTCGGACGGGGATAAGAATGAAAAAGCAATCGTCGCAAATCACTTTTTAATCTTTTTTCATAAGATTTTATCAACACGGGTGGTAACCGGTTAGGATAATGGAATTATTTAAGCTTATTTGTATTGGGTTAAACGAAATCAACAGCCGGCAATTCTGACTAATGGAAAATTCTGCGGCAACTGTTACCGCAAAACTCTTTCGGATCATCAGTATTCCCATAACACGATGTGTATGTACATAGACAAGTAAAAGTACGAGAAGTATTATTAACAATAAGTGTCAAGTGTTACGAGGAAGTTCTATAAAATGTTGATTCAAATTAGTTCAATAAAAATAATAATGTACGCGTTTATACGCATGCATTCAATCGGGATTTTTTATAGACTAATTTAAATCAATTCTGTTATTCCCACGCTCAGTACATACTGCCTGGTACATAATTTTTCCATAATGATCGTAACTTTCTGACGTCAAAGTTCCTGTGATTTATCCGCCGTCAAAAGAAAAAAACTTTCCGTACGCGATGATCGATCGTCCGTACATTGTTGGTTCCGCCTTCCGCTCTATGGAAGAGAGTTTGATTATTTTCACGCTTATGTTAATCATCGTTGATCATATCTCTCATTGCATTTGTTCTCAAGGTTACGGGTATACAGTGAGCTTACATGACAAGGTCTTGGCCGTGTCGTTGCAGTTTGCGGTAACCAGTTCGTCCTTGAAACCTTTTAGCAGGACGTTGTACCGTGGATCTCTCGAGGTCTCCCTATACGCGTACATATGCGTATATATATATCCATAGGGATCACAATGATCGGCTGCTTAATACGTGAACAACACGTCATAAAAGATTTTACGCGTGAAATGATTTACGATATGTCCTTATGATTCTTAGTTGCGGATATATGCGTGTCGTTGTTGGCGATTGATGCAGATATTCCACTTTAATTTCCCCGACCACGTTGCTCGGACATGCAGATTAAAATTATACGAGAGCGATGATCTCGGTGGATATATTGTAATCAAGTTAAACTTTTTAAATTGAGTTAATAATGTCAACGGCACATATTTCGAAATGGATGCCCTTAATTCCTCACAATTTCTGGAGTTTTCATTCTTTTATGTGAGCACATGAACAATCCACCGGAACTTTGATCTATGTCTCGATTATTTATAAATATCCGTTTTCATATTTGCTCGATTGTTTATTTCCCTTTTCACGATCTTGAGAGACACTCAGATAATCTGAAAAAGAAAAAGTGCTTCATAGATGTTGTAAATTAACTCCAACCGCCGCTTTATACCGCAATAAACTTGTTTAATAAAAAAAAGGCGAGAAGTACCACCACATTATCCAATGAATTTCAAGGTTATAGATTCCACCCGTCATATGCCGGCAGGGTTGCCAGATTGGGCGATCGCAGCTATGTTAAGGGATAGCAGATTGGGCTATTTATCGCCCAATCTGGCAACCCTGCGATATGCGTACTCAGCGGTCAAAACTGGTTTCAAAACATATGCGATCGTCAAATTTTTATTAAACAAGGAAAATAGACGAATGAGAGAGTTTTACAGTGAAATCATCATCGGGCCAAAGTCCGACGTGTGTCGAAAACATATGTGGGGAATCTTAGAGTATCGTACAATGTAACTGGAGAACCGTACCCTCTCTAAAATCTTATGTTCAAAGGACGTATATAGCTGTATATGTGTAATGAAATAATGGTTAAAAAAAATGGTTTTTATACATTTATTAATTTATTCTATTTCCGTAATCTTATTTTATGCATTTGTTGGCAACAACTGAATTAAAATGTGCATATATTCCTTGAAACAACTCGTTAAATCCTGGAAAAAAACGTTCTTGGATTCTGTACATTTTTTCTTCTAATATTTATTTTATTAAGATCGTACATTATTATTTTCACAAGGCAGTAAATTCTTCGGCCCCTCGCGAATACAATAGTGGGTAATTGCGAAGGTTCAGTTAAGAGGACTCGTCCAGTATTTTTCTCTCATCATTTCTAGAAATAGCGATCTGAGAACAACAGCACAACGGTGCGTGGATTAGACATCGCTCTCACTTCATCTCTCGTATTCATAGCGCGTCTTGTGCACTTTTCATAAATTATTCTATGTTCGGAGTGCCAGAACCCATCGAAAACGATTTGAGTTACATTGAATAGGAATCCACGACCATCTGGGAAATTCGCCAAATTGAAGTTTTTTTTGCATTTATTACAATTTCGACTGACTCGTGAGTTTCTTTTTCTAACCATGGTTTTTAATACATTTTTGGGGAATAATTTTCGTACCAAAACCAAATACAGACAATTGAATGTCAAAAATGCATATTTCTATTTGTTTACTACTAAGAAATCAGTCAACTTTTTCTCGGCCAATATTCAAGTTCCAAGGCGTTAGGAAAATGAAATTGAAATTGAATTGTTTCTTGTCCTCACTCAAACAGTGCATTCGTAAGCGAAAAAGTATTTCATTTCGTATTTAATGACTTGACACTATTTGTTTCAGACCCGAGAACGTCAAACTGGTTTCTAATTACTTCACCATTCCCCACGCTCTTCATCTGTTTGAGTTTTGTGTATTGGGTCAAAGTTGCTGGACCAAAGTACATGGAAAATCGAAAACCCTTTCAGCTCAAGAATGTAATGATAGCATATAATTTATTCCAAGTCATATTTTCAGCGTGGATCTTTTGGGAGGTAAGAGTCGTTTAAAAATTTATGTATTTTTTATTTTTCAATAAGCAAACTTACTTAGCTTTTTCTATTGACTTCAAAGGATTAAACCCAGTTCGGTTCGCAGCATCATGGAATGTGTTTTACTTTTTAATCTAGCGTATTGAAATAATAATACCAATTTACAGGCAATTTTAATCGTGAAAGTGCCAAACCAAGTAATTCAATTCTTCAAATTCACTCAATGATAATCGTTAAGATTCTTCTTTGTAGCTTTTGTTTGCGATGGAGAAAAAACGGATTAGATAAATTGGCAAAAACGGATTGATTATGCGGATTGGCATTTAACGAAATTCCATGGGTGGTTTAATTTTAACTTTACAAAATACAGTGCCTGATGGGCGGCTGGTGGGGTCATTATAGCTTCCGTTGTCAGCCAGTGGACTATTCAACCAACCCGGTCGCGGTGAGGGTAAGTTACGCCGACCTGGTTTCTATTTCCCAGATTCGTCTCGACAGAGGACAGCCGTCACGTTTGGCTCACGAAGACGATATATAGGACTGATTTTTCATTCCCCTACCCCCGCCCCAATTCAGAGAGTGCGACAGAACGTTCGCATCATCAAATATAAATATATAAATATGCATATATCCTGGCAAGGCTTGGATCGTGAATTGGTGGAAATTTTTCTAGTAATTTGCGTAGAACTTACATTGCTTTTTTTTAAATCGTTTACATATAATCATCTTTCCATTTTTCTCTAGCGCTCACTCTATCTTTTTCTCTGTTCATACATTAAATATTTTTCTTTGGATTGTGAAATATTCAGAGAAGCGAGGCTTTATTACTAACAAGATTTTCAGCGATAAGATGGTCGCGTGACACGATTCCACTAATGAGTAACTTTGATCAATAATTCATTCTTCAATTCAATAATTTTGTTTGAAGGATTAAATGAAATAAAGTCTTTTTATTTATGTTTCGCTTGATCCGCGATTAAAGCGAATCGCCATTTATTTTAAACACGAGTAGTAGTATGATTGGAATATTTATTTCAACAAATCAAAATAACATCCGATTCTGATTTATCGTAGAGATAGATTGGAGTATTTTTGCTCGGGAGGTACCGAGGTAATCATTTGTGTG
>JABSMR010009184.1:0-11837 GCA_018902295.1 Dusona sp. PSUC_FEM 10030013 | reverse complement strand
AATCGACTTTCGATTTATTTTTACTATATATTATGGTCTCTCAATAAAATAACTACTCTCCATTTCAAATTTCGAAAATATAAACTCATTACATTAGTACGGTCTATGTTATCTGCATTTGAAATATAGACGGTTTGAATATATATTTTCGAATAAATGCGCACTCTAAAAAGAAATATTACATTGCATACATAATCTTCGTAATAGTCTGTCGAGAATAAAAACTTCGAATTAGTCATTTTTCGTTAATTTGACATTATGAATTCTAAAATTTTGAAGTATCAACTGTTCTACGTTTTAGTTATTCCACATTTTAACCACTACCCAAAACGCTCCCCTTATTCATCACGCGTTACATATCAGACCTAAACTAACTGTTAAGAATTCGAATTGGGATTACGAAAAATTAACTTTTAGTAACACAAGTGCAGCAATTTCGCGTTAATATTCTTCAATGTTCCTTAAGTTCTTCAATGCAGTTTGCTTGCAGTTGGCACAGTTTGATGCCAACCAAACCATTAAAAAAAATCCTTAAACAACATTTTTATATAATTAAATGAAGACCACGCTGCAGCCTTTTTTTGCTTATAAACACCCGTTCATAAACTTATTGTCATAAAGTAAGTTACTATTCTGGGGATTTACAAACATGGTTTTCTAAATATATTTCAAATGTGAGTAAACAATTACAAGACTAACTAAGAATTTACTTCAAACGGCAATGTTGAATATTAACTGTTTTTAAAGACCTTGACCCCATAGATTTGTTCTATCAGCGGATTCGAATTCGACTCAAAGTACGTCGACAAATCTTGTTCTCGTTTTCCGCACAGATAAAAATTAGTCTCGGCGAGTCTCCCGAAAATGGATTTTGAAAAGTCTCGGCCAGATTTCTGGAAGGAGTCTCGGCGAGACTGTCGGAAAAGTTTTGGAAAAGCTCGGAATAATTCTAGGAAAAAATTTAGAAATGTCTCGGAAACGTGATGATGCAAGACTGTCAGCGGGACGTCTCGCCGCTGAGACTCTCGCCGCAATGTCTGGCCAAGATGATTTTTTTTCTACGCGAGATTTTATACTGAAAAGAAAAAGAAAAAGAAAAAACTTGTACACTAAAATCAGCTATTTATGTTAGTATCCTATTAGTTATTTGTACTAAATGTTTTATGTGAAACATCTAAATTACTAGTGTTATGACTAACAAATGCAATATGAAAGCAATTTCGTTGAACGCAGAGAGTAAATAGCTCGTTAAATTATCTTGTGGATTTTGAAAATATTTGTGGAAGACGAGATGAATCAAAGTGAATCCATCGTCGTCGGATATCCCTAACGGATTATAGCAAGTTATAAATTCATAGTTGGGTAGTTGGAAAATGTAGGATGAGAGAAATCTGTTGACGGTGTTATATATATCGTGTAATGTTAGTTGCGCCCTCTTCAACGTTATAAACCGCCTCACTTGTCTATACACACTCTAGCTTTAGTTATACGATCCTTTGCCAATAGATAAACACCTGCGCAGATTACACGCGAAGCTTTGCTTCTATTTCTCTCTCTCTCTCATTCTCCCTATCTTATCTGTTCTCTTCCTACCTGTCTCTTTGTCTTCATTCTCTCACTACTAGTCCTTTTTTCTCTATTTATCTTTGTCTCTTTTCTCTCTCACCATTTCTCCCCATGTTCTCTCTCTCTCTTTCTCTCCCGTTCACTCTCCTTCTCTTTCTCTCACTTTCTCGCTTTCACCTTTCTCTTTATTTTCCCTTGGTATTACATTCTCTAATTTATCTCCCTCTCTTCTTTCTATTTACCCCTTTTGCTTCCTCGTCCTATCTCCTTTTCTATCCTCTTGATTTTCCCTCTGTGTGTTTCTCTTGGTCGTACCATGATGTGTGGGTGTATATGCAATGTTTGACGATCTCTCGGCTATCTCTAGTCCGCTCGTGTCGATCCACCGGAACAGCTCCATAGGTGTATGGCAATTTAACTAGTAATTTCCAACTTACATCGGCTCAACTTTGGGAGTAATGATGTGGTAGGTAAATTGCATCACACGACCGAGGTAACAAGTTATTGGACGTCGTGTTCAACCATGAGAAACACAGAGGGTGTGAGGGATGCTAGAACGAGGATGCAATGAAGGATCAACCAGGAGGAGAAGGAGGAGGAGGACCCTGACGAAACCGATCGCTCGACAACTCCTGAGTGCTCTTCCTTCTGTGTCATCTTGGTTATATATATCCCCTACGTTCATCAATATACGTTTTTACATATATGCATAATTAAAAGTCAGTTTGCTTATGATGCAAAAGCAGCAGAACCAATTCGGATTGGGTTTCGTTTATGAGTAGTTTAATCATCCTAGCGACTGTAAGTTATTTATTTCTGTTCTCATGTCTGCCCGATCCGAAAGACCCGACAAAATCGGTATTTTTTTATTAAACTCCGCATCTTTTTGAGAGAACTGGAAAAGTGACTCTTGAATTTGAAGTGAATTCGAAACCGAATTGTTAAGAAATTTGCCACTTTTCGCACGTATACATCAATGGATTAGGCTTACGAGCCAGGCATTAGATATAAATGATTTCATTACCAATAATTCAGTTAATGTTGACAATGTACCTAAAGATGTAGTTTTTGGAGTTTTCAAATGGATAGACAGACGAACAAACTAATTTTTCCTTCGAAAGTTATATGTGTAGAAATTCGTTATCTTACACTCGATCGGAATTTTTAACATAGAAATTACATCAACATGAATCGTCTACCCTAGTGCTGAAGGTATCAGACATTAATTTCCAATGATTGTCATTATGGACGATTACATGGGCCTCGTTCTATCTCAGAAATACCCGGTTATCATAGAGTTTATAACGCGGGACAATGATGGTTAAGGAGAATCTTGTCGGGGATATTATTTCCTATAAACCGCCTAATAATTTATCGAGTATGAGAAGCACCAGCGAAAGCTCATTTGAGCCAATACGTACACGCACATGCTCATACATGTATAAATATGAACAGGTACACATAAATATAATATTGCGCTTGCATTGCAAGCGTTTCTATGTCTGATGGGCGTTAGTGCGTAACGTGTTGAAATTATTGTAATTACGCGTGGCTGGTCACAGACCATTACACGAGTAAGTTTATTTCTCCTCTCTCTCTCTCTCTCTTTCTCTCTCTCTCTCTCTCTCTCTCTCTCTCTCTCTCTTTTTCTGTTTCTCTTTTTCTTGCTTAGTTTTTCACGCAAAGTTTTTGTGATTCATCTTTCATGTTTTTTTTTGTTTTCTTTTCAACAGTATCGCTTTTGCCACTTTGTACTCAATCTAATCAAACATGTAATAGCAGGCTATCCCCATAGGGCATATTTTTCTATCCATTTTCACAGTCGAGATTTATCATTTCTCGAGTATACCTATCAGCAAATGCGTCATTAATTATTGCCGTGTGTTTTATATAGAGCTAATTTTGTACATAAATATTAATCTATATACATGTGTTTTCATATACGAGCTTGGAATGTATTTATATACATAGTATGGATGGTTATTATATGTATTCGGATTACGACGAATTAACATTCAAATAGGCCCCCTCGAGCATCACACTGATTATTTCTACATCATTTCGTGTGGGTGGCATTCTCCCCGCCATCGTTTCAAAGAATACTGCTAGAATAATTTTTTTGATTCCTGGATTGATCGCAGTTGAACTTTAGGGTATTCAGTTTTCAGAAAATCAATAATTTTTCATACGTTTAAAAATAAAATAAAGTAAAAAATAACTGAAGACTGCCTTTCAATACAAAAAAAGAAACGAATCTTGATCAAATTGATTCATTTTCTCGACATGATTTATGAAGTTTGAATGAAAATTTACCCGAGGCTTCGGTCACTTCGTGCACGAAGTGCATGTACAAACGATTTTTTTTCTCTCTTTTTGGCTTGTTTCTCAGTTGCTCCTTCGTGCTGAGTTTGTTGTCGATCGAGTCACGATTTAACATAGGCGTGGTGTGCAATGTTGTACGTAGAGAAGATTCTGAGCTCCACTATTTGTCGGCTTTCCCGAGCGTGTACGCCAAGAAGATGGACGGTCTGACCTCGCTCACGTGCACATAGCAGTCTTAGACTCCGCCATCGCGAAAGAACCGCCGAGAGAAACACGAAAAAAAATTAAAAAACAAAGAGAAAAAAATGTACTTTAACGCTGGTCGCGATCCGTTTCGTGCGCGCTCTCTTCCTAACCAGACTCTACCGATGGTTTATGATTTCGAACCATCTGCTCTAGGGAACGATCCTTCCTATCGATTATGGCGAACTAGGATCTTCCCCTCGTGCGGTACAACGCTCAGCCAGTCATCCTCAAAGCGGATACAAACTGACACCTATATTCCCGGAAGTTGTTTACAATTTTTTATTGAAATTTCCAATTTGGGACAAATGGCGTAACATTATTTAAGAATATTTAAATTATTATTATTGATTTGAATTAAATCTCTAAACGAATTTTCGAAAAACCTTAACCGACATTAACATCTGGATTTATGAAAAAATTCCATTAAGTAGAGAAAAATCTGATAAAAATAATTCGATCGAAGTAAAAGGTGTGAAAACAGATGTTTCCGATTGCATAGAATCGGAGTACAAAAATGAGTAGCAGGATACGAGAGGTTCAAAGTGGTAAGTTAAAAAAAATAATAATGGATAAAAAGAAAAAAGCAGTACAAGAAGAATCAGAGGAAAAGGAAGATGTGGAATAAAGGCTGCAAAATAATAAGAGCAAGAAGTATGAGGTGAAAAGTGTAGAAACACGAAGGTGAAGAACGAGAAGAGAATCCGTAGGAAGGAAAATAAGATGAAGACTTGCTTCCCTCTTCTATATATTTTGAATCCACTTGGTCCTCGTCATCGTCGTCGTCGGCGTCGATGGGGAGTTTTCTCTCTCTCTTTTCTTTATCTTACTTTTCTCTTTCGTTCTCTTTCTCTCACCTTCTCACTCTTTGCGCTCCAGGAAAGTGGAGGGGAAAAGATGGTTGATGCGCAGACTCTGCCCACTACAGGGTTACATACACCTGTATTATATTCATACATCCAAACACACGTACGTATACACGCACGCACACACTTATACATGCACCCGTGCATGTACATACATGTATTTTCTGATGAACGTGGATGGTTGTGGATGCTCGTGGCGTGGGTGGGGACGTCGTCGTCAGTTTACGAGGACCATCCATATTCGCGAAATGTATATATATATATATAATGTACATTCTCCATCATCTCTGTCTTTCTTTCTTTGAGGAGATCGGGGAAGAGAGAGAGAGAGAGAGAAACTAGAAGGTAACCGTTCTCGCGATGATGACGACGCGGGGGTGTGGTATAAACGTGGTGCGCGTAATCGGCGTATGTAGGGACGAACCAGCGTAAGAGGAGAGAGAGAGAGAGAAAGAGAGAGAGCGAGAGAGAGAGAGAGAGAGGGAGAAAAAGAGAGGAAGGGGATTGCCATACAGAAGGAGAAGCCGAGGGCTGGGGGTAGAGGGGAGTCGTAGAGGGAGAGAATTTGATGGGAGAGCGAAGAGGGAGAAATCGTGACAGAGATAGAGATATTGGATGCTGTGCGCCGACTCTGCAAGATCGGAGGCTGTACGTGTCTCACCTAGCTTTGTATATATATTAGACTATATATCCTGTATATATGAACGTATATCTATATATTACGATTGTACCCTTAGAAACAAAACGACTCAACCCACCCCCAATTTTGCCCACGAAATCTAGACCATTTACGACCTTTCGATACCAAGTTTTGATATGGAGTGCTCGTGTGTTCCACGGAGTGTTCTTGCACGCGGGTGATAACCACCCACCCTGGAATGAGACACGTCCCAGTGGTGGGGGAGGAGAAATGAAAGGGAGAAGGGTGCTGGACCAAATGTATAGGGAGAGACAGAGCGAACGAGAGAGAGAGAGGGCGAGCGGAGGATGAAGATCTCGCGGATTCTGTGGCGCGACTAGAGGCGGTACACCCCCAGCACCAACCCCCGGGCGGCGGGGCGCCACGGCGCTTCTCGCCTCGAGCGCAGTGCGACGTCGCGACGCGCCACGTGCGGTCCTCGGCAATACACATACATACACATATCAAAAGCATCTCCTTTCGTTAGCCTACATTGACTGGAGACAGATCAGAATTATAGATAATTATAAAAGACAACCCTCCCCCCCTTGTTTTTTAACCCCCTCGATAATTAAGTCCTCGGGCTTATTTTTATTTTCCAAGTTTGTTGATACTTCGCAAGTTTGTTGAATAAGGTGTATAGTTTAACAGTTGAATTTTAGGGACATAAAAGAGAGGGTTGTGTGTATGAACAAGGTATATGCGCGTATGTATACAGGATTGTACAGCATCCGTGAGGAAAGAGAGAAAGCCTAACCAACCGACAAAATATCTCGTCAGTATCGTTCAAGCGGGAGACTCGTGAGCGCGCGCGCGCGCGCCTTCATACAATATTTTTATTCACCAATTCTGTTTATTGCCGAACCTTATTTTTCTCCTTCGATTAATCGCTACATACATCCGAGATCTCACAAATACTGAGAATTTTATGGTAATCACCTTCCGAAGGGAGTCAAGAGATAGTGGGAGGAGAGTCTAGGGATTTGTTTTGAATCCTCTAGGATTAACGCATTATTACGACTTCTCTCGTTTCTACGAAACGAAGTGCGAAGAGCATTGTCAATTTTTTTTTATCCGTTAGAGTTTTCTGGGCACGAAAAATTGTAATACGGATGAAAAAAAGTGCAAGGACCATTATTGGGGGTTGGGTTAAAATGAGTCTGAGATGATTCAATGGTAAGGGCAAAATTACGGCGATTGGACTAAAGGGTTAAAGTTGTTTTGTTTTACGCCTTGTAGAATATTTTGCTCAAGGCTCTTTGCCATTTTTTTTTCGACATTCGACGTTTCACAACACAAAACAACATCAGTGACGAAGTGTGAACTTTTTCGTTTTATTTCTAAACAATTTTTACCTTGTTGGTTTTCTTTGTTTTTTTCTTGTGGTTCGTTTTGCGTGCGCCAATTTTGGTGGAGTGTTCTTGCTGGACATTTTTTTTAACTGGTGAATATCGGTGCAATAGGGAACGCGAAATAAGTGGGGGTTTTACGAATCGCCCGAAGCTCTCGTCCTCGTAAACCGTTCCATTTATCGACGCCTCTTAGGCCTCAGGAACTCTTAATGCCATTTAAGGGTAAGTTTTCAATGTCTTCGGCTTCGGGGGGTATTTTTTTAACCCCCATTTGCCATCCTTGAATTATGATTTTATTCTATTTAATTTTTGTACTGTAAAACAAAGTTGGACAAATGTTCTCGATTTAATAAAAATAAAAATTGGTTGAATGGAATTGGAAAAATGGATTTGCTAAATTTTCAATGGTAGATCAAGAAGGCAGGGTGGCAAGTTGGCACCGTGCAATTCACCATTCCATTGTCTGCCTATATATATATAGATATATGCAAACAATGCGGCGGTGAGTTGCACGGTGACGACTTGCCACCTTGTCGATCAAGAATAAATTCGTTGATGAAATTAATTTCAATATCGTTGGTATTCTATTAAAAATTCAAATCACAGGAGACGATAAGAACTGGGAGAGTATCAATATTTTCGAGTTTTATATCTCCGGAATTGGACAATGAAGAAAAATAACTAAAAATGATTTTTCTCTCTCTCTTCATATATTTTTTCCACTGTGAGTTCAAAAGTTGACAAAGTTTTTTTTGACAATTAAATATGACGGCTTGTTGGTTGAGTTCTCTTTCACCCTCGCTCGATTCAAACCCATGGGACTCGTATTTAACTTTGCTTAACGAAGTTTTTGGGCCCTCTCTTTTTCCCCCTTCCCTTTTCTTTTTTTCTCTTTCGTGTTGACGTCAAACCCGAGGGATCGAGAAATCGCCACCTGCCCGACCTTTTTACTTTTATAATTTTTGTTTCACCAATCTTTTCTTCATTTTTCCTCGCGAAACTGAGTTTTATGATATTTACGCGTTAGTTAATTGTAAACAAAATCAAAAACGGTTGCACTCTGAGACAATATTTTCGACGAATTATAATCATCATTTTAAAAGATTATAAAGTGTTAAAAATTGATAACAATATCCACTGACTTCAATTTTTGGCTTTTATTGCAGATTTTTTCGGGACTGACTGTTTCATTCGTGAATCTAAAATGTCGTCGTCAAATATTTTAAAATCTGGTACGTGAATGACAAAACTTTTGGACCGAGTGAATGACAAACGTAGAAAAAAACACCAGAAACAAATTGTGAATCTTAAAAGCTTCGAGGGAAACCGAAATCACGGCGGGCCTAACAAACAACTGTTTGAACATCAACCCCATCGGCGATAACAACAACAACATGTCGTATCTCGCCCTTGACTCGAATGCGTGGCAGGTAAGTCTTGTATAAATTAAATACAAAGAATCAAAATAAAAATTTGAACAATTGTAAAGTTACATCATTGATTCAATATTTTTTATCTTTCCACGGAGAGAATTAAAACTGAAAAATGACCGTTAGAGCAATATAAATGAGGAATATCCTTGAATTTTTGAGATTTTTACTGAGCAAAATGTAAATGTTCATGATAATAAAATAAAATTTCATGTCTAATATAGGGAATTTCATTTTCTTTTCATGAAAATTCATATTTTACTTAGTTATTATAACAACAATTCAAGATTGTTAACCGTTTCTCATTCCGTAAAGGTAATTTTTCAATTTAATTCTTGCTTCGTTTGTGAATTTTTTTGTTTGATAAACTGTGTACTCAAATGACATTTAAGTGAGCTGAAGCCGATATTTGCTAAAATTGACTCTCCACTACTTAGATTACGATTTACCTCTTTTCGCGATCGAAACCCATGAAAGTGGGTAGTAAAACTCACCCTCCTGCACTTTCTCGACCGTGCTCAGACTCAATGGGGTAACTTCGTTACCGGAGCGAAGAAAAATATTCGGAAACTAGATTCGCACCCGGCCGGTTATGAGGTTATACCGTTCGAACGTTTTATACACATTTTTAACATGATTCGGTAAACGTTTTTCTGCAAGTGATAAAAAAACAAATTATCACGAACAAAAAAAAAAGGTAAAAAGTATAAAAATGTCAAGATTTTGGTGTATCAATACATTTCGAATGGCAGGTGAAGTCATAAAAAACGAAACGATCAAAATTCAGAAGTAAACTGAAAAAAAAACTACGGGTTGTTAAGCCCTTAAAAACGCCATGAACGTGTCGATCGCAGTATGGCGCTGAAAAATCACTCGTGACTATCAGGGTATATTTACCTCTAAACCGTGTCAAAATCCCGCGAGAACGAGAATGCAGGACCGGAAATCTTACCAAAGCACAGGGTTGCCCCGTAACTTCCGGTTTACCCTCAAAACGAGGTTAGTCCAACTTTACCTAAATTTAATTTCTCTCTGACTCTAACATAATGAAGAGCTTTTTGGGCGTGTGGAGAAATACAAGTTTGGAGTACTCGTGAACTGTTTAGTGGAAAAAAGCTATAGTCAACATCTTCGTTATTAGTTGAACACAGAGAATCTGTATTCACCCGAGTTTTCATTTTGACAATGCGTTTTCACTTACGGGCAAAGTCAATGAGGGCGCACCGTCGATAAATCGAGTGGTTCGTACGACCTCTCAATATTACGTACAAATACGTATGTACGAATGGGTGAGAAGAGTCCATGGACCAAAAGAGTATTTGCACATTTTCCAATAAAGCATGATCCGGTCACGTGACCTGACCTGAGTGGCGGTTCGTGTCTTCTCTTGGAATAACAAGGGGTGCAAACACTAGAACTATATATTCGTACACAAAATGACACTCGCCTGTACTTCATACATATAAACGTATAAATCCTACTTGTCTGATGGATTATCATACTTTCCTACCACAGCTCTTTCAAAGACCAAATTTGTCAGTAGCTCATGTGTCGTGGGAGCTACGAAATACATACGGTCCGAACAATACCGTTAAGGTAAACACAACTTGCCCCAATCACGAACAAGAATTGTTGTTAAAAAAAATACCATTTTTTTTGTTATCTATAACATTTTTTATTTAATTAATTTACGATCAGCCAATTCGCTTTGAATTTTTTAAATGTCATTGTAACAGGAACATCGAAAGTCTTGAATTTGTCCCTTTAAAGATTATGAATGCATTCTTATTCTTTAATACGGTGATTCACAGGTTTACATATATCTGTGTGTGTAAAGTATACATTTATAATAGAGATGATTTATAGAGAGATGAGAGGGAGAACAGTTGGTGGCTACATCAAAAACTCTGACGTACTTCAAAGTTGTTCACTGATCTGTCATCCAGCTCGCACTCGTTTAGAGAATCGTTATCGAAAAGGGTACGAAAACGTCACTGCTTGCTGCGAAGGAAGGGTGAACGAAAAATAAATTATATCCGAATTAGTGTAATCGCGTGATGGTTTGCAAGGGAAATAGTCAGACGGATGGATGCTCACGCATATCTCTCTTTCTCCCTCTGTCCCACATACACCAAATGGAAAATTATAGGGGAGGACAAATTGCGTTTCAATTTCATTTTGGTTTGAAATAACCGTGATGACGTGTTACAACGAAGGGTCGATATCCCCAAGGTTATTCAATCGCAAAGAGTTTTTCAATATATATACTTCCATTGAACGACTCTTTTTTGGCTGTTTAAAAAAAGAATAATCAACAAATCAACGAAATTTTCGAATATATACGCTGAAAAATAAGTTGAAAGTGAAAGTTAAAAAGAGTTATTCATCAAGTAAAGTAAGAACGCAGTTTACGATTGAATGAAGAGATTAGAAATGTAATTTGCAACATTAAATAGGAGTGACCAAGGGAAAATGGGGTACCTAAAAAAAATGGTTTTTTTGTATAAAAATGATAAAATTGTGTTTTTTATTACCTCGGAACTGAAAAATCGGATGCATTTTAAAAAACATTCGTAAACATTTTTAGGTTTTTCGTCATCCATCCGTTGTCATATATCGAAGAAAATGTTAGATAGAAAAAGCATACACATGCTGACGAGACTGTGATTCTTACAAGTTCACCATATCAACATGAGATAATCAAATGAATACAAATTCAATAAAACAGGCAAATTTAAAGCCGAAAAATAATTTGCAGAAGGTTGACCTTCTGCAAAGTTTATCAATGAAAATGGTGGTGAAGAAGCTCAATTTCTGTTTTATAATGAATTGTATTAAAAAACAAATGGATTTAAACCAAACAAAATTGTACCCAAATTTTTTACTCCAACGAGCCTCGGGTACCTCACCTTGTGTCGAGTATCCGACTTTGTCTCGGTCTCTCGTGAATAATTAATAAGCGAAAAAAAAATCGTTGAGCAATATATGGATTACAGATGGGAAACGTGGCTCAGCCTCATTCACCATGTTTCTGAATTAATCATGGAGCCTTTGACCCCAACGCGTACACCAACCAAGATTTAACCCGTTGTTTAAACTCAATGACAATGAAAACGAGTACCCCAGTAAATTTACTGTACGCAAGCCTCCAACGGGTCTATTGAAAATGGAACATTACACTCGAGATCCCTCCCAATATGAGACACAGAGTTGACCTAAGCCTCGACACCACCAAAATACATATACGCATAGTACTTTGTCTTCTAGTCCGAGTCTCAAACTCTATCGCAAGTTCGCTTATTTAAAGTAAAAAACAAATGTTGAAGTAAGAATACTTCCCGATTATTTTTCATTGTCGCATTTATAATAATTAAATACA
>JABSMR010009173.1:0-11838 GCA_018902295.1 Dusona sp. PSUC_FEM 10030013 | reverse complement strand
AAATATTATTAAATACGAAATAACTTTGTGGACACAAATATGAAAGATGGAAAAATAGACTTCAAATACTTGGCTGTAACCGACCCGATGGCGGATATTTGTCGATAAAAGTGAAGGATACCAGGTGGACCAGGGATGAAATTCCAAATTACAGATTGGAAATTCCCGGGACGACCCTACGTCGATAAGTTCGAGGAGACCCGAAGTTTCAGCGGGTCTTTCGTTGTGTATATAGTATCTACAGTTTGGTTAAAAAGGAAGCAGGGAAGAGTGTGTGTACGTGTGAGCAAAAGATCTGCTTGTGCTTTTGAAGTTAAGTTAAACTAAAAAGGGAAAAAGAGAGAAAAGCTGCGAAAGAAAGCGAAAGGAAGGAGATAGAAAAAAGAGAGAAAGAGGGAGAGGGGATGAAATGCCAGAGAAGAGACGCAGTCAGTCTTCACATTGGGCGAACTGGTCCACATGCCTCGAGGCTACCGCCATTCGCATCTTCTCTTTGCTTCTCTTCCTCTCGTCCCTCATACAATCGCAACTTTTGCAATAAATCCCCTGTCACTTGGAGTAACTGGTGCGATCGGGCTTTCCAGTCCCGGCGCCATCCAGCCTCCTCGCCCCTTTTTCTCTATCCGTTCCTCTCTCTTTCTCGTTCTGCCACCATTACTTCCTTTCTTGCGCATTTTCTTCCCTTTCCTTTTCATATATATCTTTCACTTTTCTTTAGCTATACCGTGTGGGCTTCTATTTATTTCCATGACAGATGTACCGTAACTACCATCAACTTCGCTGCCATAAAGCCAGTGTTATATACATATTGTATCTTTTATCTATACCTACTTTGTAAACTTAATTCCCAATTATTCAACGCAGTTGTTCCGTGGTTTAGAACTCGGATCTTCATAATTAGGCATGCAAAATTAATCCCATTGCTTTTTCATACGATTTTGCATCTGAGAAAAAAATATTACGTATTCTCAGATACTAGCATTAAATTAATTACTACTGTTATTGAGTATTACAAATTTAAATAAATAAAACCGATTCGGTTTATGTCAATTGAAAGATAATTAAATTATTTCATTTTTTTTCCTGCTCTCTCTCTCTATTAATTTCGGTTCTTTTTTCTCTACTCCTTATTCAATATCTCTCCCTCCCTCTCCCTCTCTCTCTTTCTCGCTCTTTCTGTCCCTCAGACATCCATCGATGGTGGCATATCGATGCTCAGCGTGAAAAAAAACTATAGCACAAAAGCCTGCTTGCGTGAAACTTTTTTTTCACCCGGGTTATCAATTTAAGCATAAAGTGTGTTAGATAAGAATAAGGGAGCTAGGTGCCTATCTGGGTCTATTCAACAAGTTCGATTTAAAGAAGGTAATAACACCAACACTAGAGAGAAAGCCGAGAGCGAGAAGCAGAGAAAGACTAGGGTCAGTCAGTGGAAGCAAAGATATTACTGCACCATCGGTTCGAGCAATAAAAATTGATCGATCAATGACAACAGCGAAGGAAGTAAAGGACGAGATAAAAAATATGATGCAACAAGAATGCGTGCGCTCACAAGCAACAACAAAAGATACCGACAGTCTAGCAGTCAAACTACAGAAGAAAGAAGAGGTAATGATTGTTATGGCGAACGTACAACAAGAAAATTAAGGCATAGAAACAGCAGTAAAGTAGAGAATTTTAAAAAAGGTAGTAAAAGACCAGTGATATTGGGATTTGAAACAGGAGAAGAAATTGGAATATTGAAAGCCACGGTGTAAGACAAAATGGGCAAGGATATCAAAGTTACTGAGTCAATACAAATAAAACCAAAAATAAAGATTGTTAATGCAGATGAGGAAGAAATGCAAAATTGAAAGATGATAAACTGATTGATACAATTAAAAAACAGAGTAGGATTGATTTATTCGAAAATTGTGAGATTCGAATTGTGAAAAAAACTATTAAAAGAAAAGGAAATTAATAGAACAAACCTGGGATAAGAAGAGATAGATTGAGAAAAGAGGGAACAGTAATGCTAGAAGTTAATGAGCTGACACATGATGTGTTATTTAGAGAAGTTTTTAAACACGAGAACGTGGCGATATGTCACAAATGTCTCCACCACTTCCTACCACATAGCAATGGAGTGTATGAGAGAGTAAAAATGTAACAAGTGCGCAGATAATTATAACACAAAGTATTGTATCGCTTCGAAAACTTGGTGTGTGAGTTGTATGTTTAAAAATTAACAGTGAAGGGATAAACGAAGAACATAATGTATTAGATCGTGAATCTCCTACATAAAGATGAAGAGAAGAGCTGGCTGGCTAGACTAGCAACGACAGTAGGGACAGATGTTATGGTATACAAACGCATAAAGTTTGATAGGACATAAAAGTGATATATAATACGAAGTTTTTCAATAAATACATCCAGCAATCATGAATTTTTCAGAGACTTGAATAACTGCCGAATTGGAGGAGAGTTAGTGTACTGGAGTACAGTATAATCAGACGTGATGACGAAAATAATAACACAAGAGGGGTAATGTTATATGTGAGGGACAATATTACATACGAGTTGGCACAGATAAGGTAGATTAAATCGAACTGCTGGAGCGTTGCGGTGGAATTCAAGGAAAAACTGTGCAAAGGAGTGATTATTCTGGTTCTATTTCATTCGCTCAGTGCGTCAGGCGTGGACTTGATAAGATACATAGAGGATATGACTGGAAGTAACTAATAATCAAAAGAAGATTATGTCTTATTAGGAGACGTCAATCTAGATGTGAATGTTGACACATTCCACAAGAAGAATTTATTAACAGCGATGCTAACTTTAGGGAAGGAGCTCTATGTGAATAAACCAACGAGAATAACGAGGGATAGTCGAACGATTTGCTAATAAGATAAGCTAGAAGATAATACTATTTGCTAATAAGAATCTACAATTACAGGTGGCTCATGAGCCAAAAATGACGGATCGTGCATGGATAAAATTTTTTTCAAACATTAACAAGGAAGGAAATAAGTACAGAGAAGTTAGCAGGAGAAATTTTAATAAACTGTATGCAAACGAATTTATAAGAGCTCTGGGGAAATAAAACGCAACAACGATAAGAACTGGGACTAAGTCAAAGAGCAAAGATATTTGTTGATAACATAGTAAATCTGTTGGACAATTTAGCATCGAAAAGAACATTACAAATTCAGGCAGTATGGGAAGGAAAGAAATGGTTTTCCGATGGAATAAAAAAGGCAGCAGGGTGAAGAGATGAGGCATACAAAGACGCTCTTAGTAATGGCACAGAAAATAATTGGAAGCACTTTACAATTGACAAAAGTGCAATAGTTAAATTAATGAAGGACAAGAAAAAGAATACGATGGAAAATATATAGTATCGATTGTAACAAGAAGGAGCCAACAATGTTGAGGAAATCTTAAATGAAATAATTAGAGGGGATGAGGGGGCGATGGTTATAAAGGAAATGGAAAATATAGATTTTGCGATACTAAATGATACGACGAGGTGCAACACAGTTGATAATTTTTATGAATACTAAGTAAAAAATATTACTGATATAGTGAATTTAATAAAGAGTGACACAACAGGAAATCCAAGCAAAAGAAGAATTTTAGTAGGCGGCGGTATGGATAATGATAGAATGGAAAAATTTCGAGACTATAAAAATAGGAAACATAGAAAATGTGGAATGGGACTCACAGAGCCGAAGGGCACGGACGAGAAATATCGAAAGTGATGTACGAGTGGGGTTTAGTGCAATAAAAGAAAAAGTTATTAATATGGGAAATAGATCTCTAGAGAAGGGCTGGAGCCCAGGAAGTTGAAAATCGTGTACGATTGAACCGATTCCAAAGATAGATAAATCAAGAAAGGCGAGTGAGTACAGATCAATTAATATGTTGCCAATATATGAAAAGGTGCTGGGATTGATAGTGAAAAATCAGGTGGAAAATTGCTTGGCGCGTACAATATTATAACGGATCATCGGTCAGGATTTAGGAAACATTAATCATGTGAAACGACGTTACAAACTGCTGTAGACGGATGGAAATTAAACATAAGTGAGAAGAAAATTTCAGGGGTAATTTGTATGGATCCGAAGCGAGCTTTTGACAAAATTGATAGAGAAATATTACTAGAGAAATTATATCAGTATAGAAATCAGTATAGAATCAGTATAGAATAGAATTATATCAGTATATAGAAATTATATCACTATGGAATGTATATGGATCCGTAGCGAGTTTTTGGGACAATTGATAGAGACATATTACTAGAGAAATTATATCAGTATGGAATAGGGGGAAAAGTTTGAGAATGGTTACGCTGTTATTTGCGAAATGGAACAAAACAAATTTGTTTCAACGGAGTGCCAGAAGGGTCTGTATTATGACCTTTGATCTCAATTCCATACATAAACGATGTAGTTACAATTTGCTCGGAGGGTTGTACAATTTAAATGTTTGTGGATGATTCTTTAATATATATGATTGGTGAAAAATGGATGATTAAGAATAACTTAAAAATGAATGCAGCGAAATCTAAATATGTGGTTTTTAGAAGCATAAGAAATGAAGTAAGAGGGAACATTGAAATAAAGTGCCCAGATGGGACGGAAAGAGAGTAAGGGAACCCTTTAAATATTTGCGTATAATGATCAATAATAAACAGTGATTTATTGTGCATATAAGTTAACAAAGATAGGAAAGAAAAAAAGTTTCCTAAATAGGATAGGTCATCCGTATTTGTCTGCAGATATCAGATGTACGGTATATAAAGCGATTATTGCCAGACACTTCGAATGTTCTGCGATACTGTTAATAGGTATGGGTGAAACGGAGTCGAGTAAACTGCAGATAGCGCAAGATCGGGCCATGAGGGTCATATTACAATACGACAGGTATACAAAGGTGGATGACAAAGGTGGCTGCAAGTGCTGCAGTTTATGTCCGTAAAACAAGGATTATATTATAATTCATATTTATTTTTTAAGCGCTTAGGAATTTATTGCCGAAGTAAATAAAAAGTAAGTTAGAAAAAGGTGGAGGAAACAGCGGCAGAGTAATGTGACAGGCTGGGAATGTCGAAATACGATTTCAAAAAACACTAAGTGCGCAGAAAAGTGTATTTTACGAAGAAGTTTTAATGTATAATGAATTACCAACAGAGGTAAAAACTTGAACAGTCCAAACGAATGATGAAAAAATACATCGTTTCTGCATTAACATAATGTATAATATGATAACAAATGCAAAATAATGTATGTGAGTAAAATATGTAAACCGATATACAAAAAAAAGCTGAGAAGGCTAATAAACATCGATCAATCGATCATTCTTTCACTCCGCATTCCAATTTGCCTCCACCTCGTTCGTTCGTTCCAATTTGGAGACTCTACAAATACTCCCTGCGATTTTAGACCGTAAGCTGCGAATCGCGAATCGGCCAGTGCTAACATTGCCAGAGTGTGGGGGTCACAACGCAATGCACCTTTGCGTACATGCAGGCTATCCCCCCACTGGGAATACATATTGGAGGGTTATGCGACAAAACGGCAATGAATACCCTTGTTCATTCCTGCTTAGAATACAAGTTCAAATTCATGACATTCTTGTTCCTCAAGTTCCTACTTGTACACTCGTGTAAGCATCGGTTATTCCAACAAGAACAAATTCCACGTATATCCATATAAAAATATGTATATATACTTCTCTATGTATGCATGTGTATTTGAGTGCATATAGCAGACTTAAAGTAACTCGAGTACTCTTGATTCTAATTGATGGTACACAGAGCCGACATCCGAGAATACAGGTAATACCACTCGATAATATATAAACTCCTTTACGCACGAATTTACATGTCCATGTAACTTCATAAATATATATAGATATGCACAGTAGTACATAAACAACCGAACATCAGTTTACGATATACCATGGTTAGAGTCACGTTCAATGATCCTCGGAACATCGTGATAAACTTTGGCCATTTCAGCAATAAAACGGCTACTATCCATACTTGATTTATTAACGGATTCGCCGTTCCGTTCACGTACACAAGTAACGAAAGAAATACAGTTGGAAATCCACCCACCGTGTACATGAAAGTTACTTCTTAACACACATTTTCGTCTTTCATTGCGAATGTTCGTGGTCATTTTGTAAACGAATCATGAATGACATTATTCAGTACATTTTTTTTTATGGTAATTGAATTTGAATAATTATGAATGCATAAATAGCACAAGTTTCTGGGGAAAATTTCATTGTTTGGTACCGTGTTATGAGAATATTTAGAGTTTGGTACATAAGTTCATTTGGGTTCAATTTTCAATTAATTGTACTCTGTTTCGTTATCGATAAAATATTGTTAGTGCAATTTTTGAAGTTTTGTCCATTTTAGTTCAACATTCAACAAATGTTTTCTGAGGGTTTCGTAAAATATATTCTCAAATATCACAGGTCAACTTGGTAGCTCCCCAATGTGAAACTTTGTGGCAATTTGTAAAAATGGAACTTGGAACATTAAAGATAGAAAGAAAAAGATGTTTAACTTGCTGTTTGCTATACGCACGTCGAATAATCCATTGGTGGCCAACGGTGTGGGATTAATAGAGTTCGATTAACTGCAGCGCGTAACAATCAACCGGAGGCCGTACTCGAATGACTAAAGGGTGAGGAAGAGAAGAGGGCAGAAGCTTGCAGGCAAGCCACTTTACTTCTGCTCTGTTAGCTATCTGACTCGTGTGGACTCGGCTCTGGGATGACCTCTGGAACGTTCAAGCAGCAATATAGCTTGCATGGGAAAAGCTCGACGCGACATTCGACCAAAAGCGTTCCTTCTCTCATCCTGCTCCACCAGTATGGATATATATGAGGCATTCCACTCCAGCCAGACCTACAGAATCCTTCTTTTTTCTAGGAAATTTACTCGGTCCTTTTTTTACTTCCTTACCGCAAGCTACATAATTTTTTTCCTGTTTCCTTTTTACAGAAAGAAAATATTATACGGAAATATGGCACTGAAAAATACTTGCTTTGGTGGTTAACAAAAATATTTTATCCTTCGTTCATATTTACGTAATTTTATGTCATGTCTAAATTTTTTCGAATTCGATTTTATTGTACACCAGAATTATACGTTCCTCTGTCAGAATATGTTTTGTGATTTGGGCTCAGCATGTGTATAAGTAACGAGGATAGACATTTTTCTTTCATATTTTTCTAAGGGCTTTTCATCCATTCTTGAAAATCACAGATTAACAATAAGATATGATTTCTTATTTGAGGAAAGCGTAAAAAACGGCATTTCCAAATCTTTCAAGTGTGATATGAAAATGAAGCAAATTTTACAGTTGTATTTAGATCTGAAAGTCCCATATGTATATTCACGTATATATGTACCCTACATAATGTGGCTGGGATTCTCATCGACTCGATTGTGCTGCTCGTAATGGACGTCTAATTGCCGGGCTGGACCATTAATTGTTCTCTTTTCCCGACTGGGCAACAGTCACGTACGACCGGAAGCTCGGAGTCTGACCAAGGGTTGATAGTCTTTATAGGAGGACATTGAACTAGTTGTACAAATGACAGTTGATGTGGCGGAGGGAATTTTTTTTTTCTCTTTTCTTGAAAAAATGTTTCCGCTCCATCATTTTAGACTGGTCACGTTTTTTTTTTCTCTACCCAATTGTTAGATTGACTGACCATTAAGCGAAGGAGTCGGTCCTAGAAAGGATTAAAAAAACAATCATATTCCTGTCTCAAAATATCTTGTATACTACTTTTGTTATGTTTATGATTTATTAAAGGAATTTGTTAGAAAGGCTACATAGGGAAAATGGCAATATACGTATTAATGAAAAACCCGAGTTATTACCAAATCCATCGTGGTTATGCTACAAAATTCTCTGGGAATATCGGTTGATCACCCTTACAATTTTCGTGTCGTCATCGTCGCATAGCAGCGAAGTTTAAACGACATCGTCGGGACGAACAAAGACGACTCGCAAAATTCATTCCCGTCACATTGAAGACGAGAGAGAAAGAGAGGGAGAGTTACAGCCTGCACGACGCCATTGCCCAAGAGTCTACGGCACTACTGCTGAAGAGTTTAAATTGAATTTCGTGCAAATAGAGACTGCGATAAAAACTTTTGGTAAGGAAAGCACGGAAAACCCATAATCAAGCCGTAGGACATAAGACCCTTCCCCGTTTCCTTCGATTTCTCAAGAAATGAAGGGTTTTCTTTCAGACCCCTTGAGACTGCTGGCTCGGTCGCAATTTTGTTAAAGATTCTTGGCTAACAGCGATCAAATGATTCAAATTTTCCTAAATAAATTTGTTCTCCATTGAAAATTCTATCATCCAAATCAAACTATTTTCAATCTTATACATAAACGTTATTCTATATCGAACCGTTCTTTATTCTTAAAACTACTGACTTTTTTTTCTGTACAATAAGAAAATATCGTATTATTTACCACTAAAAATCTTCCACGCATTATTATAAATATTCATATCAAAAGCTACGGGAGCGGCTCATCGACGCCCAGTATTCAAAATTTTATCTCCACGTAGAACCGCTTTCATCATTATCAAAAAAAAATTGATTGTCATTATTTAAATTGGCTATTTTACGATATATTTTCTTTCTATAAATAAATTTCACGGCAGTATTGACATGATACCAATTTATATATATATACGGTGTCTCCGTAAAAGCGTATTTAAATTTTTACTACAAAATCTGACGTAAAATGCGTAGATTCAAAGTTTATTTAATTTTTGACCGGCAGAAAAAATCGCATCTTTTTGACTAAAATTCAATGTTATATATATTCAGATTAAATCAAAGGGTATTATGTAAATTGAGACACCCTGTATGATGGTAAAACATCAGTGAACCATCCGCTCTCGTGTCGCGTTCATCATGAGCATTACACTTCAGCATAGAGAAATACGCACAAGCGTCGACATGATATGCATATGGGTGCACGCAGCCAAAGCTTCGATTCCCATGTGAAAAGTCGATGTATGTATATACATAGGTCGTCGATGAATTCTCTAGGGGCGCGATATGCACTGTTTGCGTTGAGCACGTTCGCTGATTTATCGGCGGGTCAATTAAACTGTATATTCACGAGCCACGTTTGTACGACAAACCGGTCTGGCCGTGAAAAAGGCGTAAAGATTAAGGGTGATGGAGATGTGTATGTGTGTTTGCATGCGGGTGGTTTGTACAATAATGATCAAGAGTTTACTTGGCCAGTAATCGCACGATTCGTGGCCGATTATACAATAACAATTCATTATCTGATCTATATTGTACTATATGTGTACTATTTTATTACGTGGTATGTACCTGATAAGCCAAATATCTACTTTTAAAAATTACAACATTCGTACATTAGGCAGCAGAGGAAATGTCGAATTTCCTCTGTCCCAGGTCACAAACAAATTGTCCAAGGATGGAGATTGAGCCAATTGAGGACCGAGATTAAAAACCTATTTTGGAAAGGAAAAATAGTTTTTGAGGGGATCCACGAAGTTTCTACTAGTTTTAAAAAGAACATAATTATTATTTATAATTTTGAGACAACTGTAGAATGGAAAAATCTAACCATTTTTCGCCGATCGAGTCTCAGACTATACCATGAATTTAAATATCCCTAAACAGCCAGAAATCCTGTAGAATAACTGAGAGAAGTATCGGCTGAAAAAACAAGTAAGGAGAATAAAATAAACACATTTCTGAGAAGGGTTGAAAAGTCAGATCACAATCTCAGGTCTTATGCCCATTTATTTGAAGTTATTTGGTTTGGACCTACGGAGCCAGTAAACCAAAATTAAACCAAATCTGTGCGATGAAGGTTATGAGTATGCGAAGTCGTTAGAAGAAAGTTCCAAAAAATGCCATCAGGACGTTCTAGTGTGTTGGAGCTATCTCGAAAATCGTGAAAAAGTATGGGTTGGTATCCGTGGCGGGAGAAGGGCGTATGTGTTCGTGAGAATATTTGTAATGTGTTCATGTAATGTGTGTGTATATGTGAACCTTAAATCGTGTGGTCGGTGCAGAGAGGCGACAACATCTGGCCATTAGAATGAAATACCGTCACGGCTGACCGTATCTCACGAGGGGGTGTCTGCATTCCCAACCCCTTGCATTCCTATTCTCTTTCTGTCTCCGTCTCTCCCTCTCCCTATCTTTTTCCTCTTCCTCTGTCACCTTTGCACATCTTTTTTCCATTTTTTTTCTCCCTTTCTCTTTCTCGCTTATTTCCGGAAGCTTCTCCCTCTGGTACGATATCATTTTTATACCTTTGCACCCCATTAAATCCGGCCAACCTTAGCACCTTCACCTTCCTGCTCTCGGCAATTTTCTTCAAGCTACCCCTTGTACCCTGTACTCCTCACGAGAACTGTCCTCTACTGCTCCACCCCTTCTTTTTCCTTTTTTTTTTCTTGTTTTCTTTCTCTACGTCTTTCCCGCAGTTTTTCAACTCGTCGGCATACGTCGTCACACCTCCTCGTCGATCGCCTTGTCACTGACGCCACGACATTTAAAATGCCTTCGCCATGCCCGGTCCCTTTCTTGGCCCACTCGCGACTATCAAACACTCCTGCCGAAACCGACCAAATATCCAACACAAAATCACTACCAACCCCTTCCCACTTCCCTGAAACTCGAAAATACTCTCGAAGAAAATATATAAATGGGAAGGTTTTTAAACTTTCTATAATATGTCGCACTGTAATGTGGTACAATTCTCAACGCATTAGGTTAAAACCTAAATTTCCAAAGAAATAAAAAAAGGAATCTGAATTTTCAAAGACTTTCGGTGAACTTGAATCGAGCGGAAGAATTTTTTTCTTCCTTCCTATCGTTAGCTGCGCTAAAAAAGACTTTTCGTAAATTAATTACATCGCAACAAACCCCACTACTCTCAATACTGTATCTAAATCTGTAAACCTAAGCATGGTACGGTTTAAAATCCTCTTGCAAAACATGTTTCGAGTCGTAGTGTGCCTACTCGCTAAAAACATCTACTGCACATAGTTCACAGTGTATATGTCTCGAGGCTCATAAATCTTCCTAAATTAGGACCCCCAAATGAAAACGAAGCGTTTGCGCTTCGGAGGTGGGGTAGGTATGGGGGCTTAAGGGAGAGGGGGAGAGAAAGGTTACCACCTCAACCCAACAATTTAGCCTCACAAACGGGAATGGGTGAGAGAATTGGGTGCAGGGAGAAATACAAAGAGCAGGAACTCTCTGAACGCGAGAGCGGTTGAATTCGTAGCGAGCAATCGACTAACCCTGTGCACCCTCTACCTACCTCCTAAATTGGGGATATCGCTTTACGCGTGAACGAACACCACTTTCATTAAAACGTGTGGGCATGCACTCGACAATGCTGCTTCATGTATGTGTATATATATTCTTAAAATTGTACATGTGGATGTATTATCAAGAGCCACGGCAGTGGTTCGTATATATACTTCAAAAATCGTGTCTCGTTATCGTTGTGCCTTCGTGAGCTTGTACTATGTTACGAATCACGATCTGGCACGTCATTCACTGGAAAAATAAAATGAAAAAAATGTCTTAATCGAGGAAAAATGTTTCAGAATATTTTTACCTTCATTTGGCTGTTTTCGGAGACACGTTTGCCAATTTTTTTAAATCATCACATTTATTGGATTAAATTTTGGATATAAATTAGTATGCTCCATGTTGTTATATGGTATATGGTACACGGAGAGAAAATTAGATAAAAAATTACTATGGCACCATAGTATCCTGGTGCCATGTCGACTCTTTGAGGGTTT
>JABSMR010009162.1:0-11844 GCA_018902295.1 Dusona sp. PSUC_FEM 10030013 | reverse complement strand
TTGATTTCCTTTTTTTTTTTTAATATACTCTCGAAAATTTGCAGCATAGATATTTTCTTGAATATAATTTAATAAAATCATACAATTTTCTATATAAAGGTTCAAATGGTCAAAACCGCTAGCGATTGACCCTTACCCGGTCAATGTGTTTGTCTAAAAAAGGGCAGGATTTTCTAAAAAATCAAATTTACTAAATGAAAAAAAAAAGAAAAAAAGCTGACGGATTTTGGGTTCCAAAGGAACCTGCGCGCGAGAGGTTTCTTTTCAGCCTAGATTTATCCCGGAGTAAGGAGAAATTAAAATCGGAAGAGGACCAAAGTTGACCATGTTGGAAATGGAGATTTAAAAAACAAAAAAACTTTTGCTCTTTGGTTTATCTTTTGCAAGTACGGAGATTTAAAAAACAGAAAAACTTTTGCTCTTTGCTTTATCTTTTGCAAGTATGGACATTTTTCTAATCATCCGTTTCCTAGATTTCATTTTTTTAGAGATTATTTTTATTCCAGTCCGATTAATTTGTGTAATTATACTCAAAAACATAATTTAACAAATGATTTTAGAAATGACTAGTATGTGCATTTTCCATAATTTTTTATAGCATATTGATAGCACGAAAACTTAATTGAACAAAAATGGCTCCTTAAACCCTTTCAGTTGCAGACGCGACTTAAGTGGCGTCATTTTGTTTCAGTCTCACAATTCAATTTTTTTTTGACACGGAAGAGTAAATATATGTTTCCAATGCCAAATAAAATCGAATTGCGTGACTCAAAGGGTTAACTGGACTTAAGTGCCAAAAAAGTTGAAGGGATTAATTATTTAAGTTAACGAATGTAAATTCATTGGTCATACAGCCAAAACAGTTGGTAATAGAGCAAAAATACTCAAAACCAATTTTGTAGTTCACAATATTTTCTACAAAAAACTCCTTGGTGACAATTTTCTATCTTTGGTAGTTGGATTCCTTGGATTTGACTTTCAGAATAAGAAATATCATGATTTGACTCGTATAATTTTTAAAAAATGTTGTTGCAGGAACACAATTCAAGGCAATGTATTTACCATGGGTGCTGTGCGGCGTGAATTTGATATTATCGGGAGGTGGCATGCTGGAACTGATAGGAATTCTCGTCGGACATTTATATTTCTTCTTAAAATTCAAATATCCACAAGAATACGATGGTCCGGAATTGCTCAACACGCCAAAAATATTGGAAAATTATTTCCCACCTCAACGAGGTGGAGTCAGAGGATTTGGATATACACCGGTTCAAAGGATGGGTCAGCAACAAACCGCCGGTCCAGGAAGAACCATCTTCAGAGGTCACAACTGGGGTCAAGGGAGAGTTTTGGGTCAATAGATGACAACAATTTTTTTTTTCCTCGTTTCAATCAGAACTTCCGACGTTCCCTCTGAAGAACAATTTGTATATAAATTATAAGAATGTTCATACACTGTGCCGATCGCATGGAAATTCCGTCGACGCGCTCAAATCAAAACACGAAACGACGCATAATCGAAAAAAATCATTGTTTTTCCGACAGTTTTGAGAATTTAAATCGAGCGAAAAACTACTCGATGGTTCTCTGCACAGCCTGAGACTTTTGTTTATCAATTGCATTCATACCCAATAGGATAACGAGTTTGTAAGTTAAGCGCGAAGGCGAATAATCATTGTACCTTGAGTGAGAAATGTATGAAACGAAACGAGAAACATGTTTATCCAACTAAGTGTTTTTCCCTTTATCTCTTTTTTCAATTTCGATTTTTTTTCATCACCGACGTAATTACTTAAGGTTATTTATTGTGATAACTTTATATACTACAAGTTCATAAATTACCGTGAAGACTCAATGCCTGACACAGTTATTACCTAGAGGAAAAAATATCCATTCAAATTCTGCATGGCTAGAATTATTTCAATTTTTTCGGGACCTCAACTTCTTCCGCGGCGGGTGGAGCGTTCCTGAAATTTGGGAATTGTTCCCATGGCGCGGAGAGCTCGAATCTGCGGAATTCCTGAGCCAATTCCAATGGTTCCGCGACTACCCGTTTCACTTCGTCGTCGTATCGAACCTGACAAATAAAAACCATTTTTTTCTGTTCTCCACTATCGTTGGACTGGTCGAGAGATCAGAAAATCATATTTGCTCACTTCCATGTAGCCCGTCAATGGGAAATCCTTCCTCAATGGATGACCCTCGAACCCATAATCCGTAAGAATTCTCCGTAGATCCGGATGATCCGAAAAGAATACACCAAACATGTCCCAGACTTCGCGCTCGTACCAATTTGCAGCTTTGAACAAACAACAAGCTGACTCGACCGGTGTCAGCTCATCGGTGTACGATTTAACCCGGACACGAGTATTGAATCGTAGCGACAACAGACAGTAAATCAACTAAAAGAAAAATACAGAATTTTCATTAGTAATATTTTTTCTGGCAGCTTATTTTCACGTATTGTGATCGAAAAACCCAGAAAACAGTGTAAATATTTTTTTTTCCGTCAACTTTTTTGAGAAACCCTTAAAAACCCACTTGTAAAGCCCATTTTTAACGTCTCAGCGGTTGGATGAGAAATTACTCTTTCACATGCCAAACTTCACACTCAGCATCCTAATCATCTTTACTGCTAATCACAAACGCAGCGCACGCCTTACGCACATTCTCCGATTTACTATCGCTCTCCAGAGTAACACCTTTTAGATCCAGAACAATGGGCCCTATTTGCGACTGTCCTTAAGAACTTCATTCCTCTCACTCGTTCACCTCCGTCTATCGAACCATAAACGTGTCATCCCCATCATCCGAATCTTTAACACGCGCACTCTACCAACTAACACCAAGATCAACTTCACTAAACTATCAATTAACTTTACAACAATCTCCTAATCATTTATCTTAACCCGTTTCGAACCATCACACGCGAAAGCTGATAAAAAAAAACCAAGAAAATCATTATTTTTTATCCCGCTATCTCAATCGTTAAGAAAATAGTGCCACTTGGAAGTTTGGCTCCGGACCCGATAGTTGAAAACTCCAAAATGTACAAATTTTACTTCGTTATATCCCGGCGAAGAATTGTTAAACAGGAATTTGATGAAGGGAGTTTTCCAGAGTTTTTCAGTAAGAAGACTTGAAAAATGGAGTCGGATTTATCTCGATAACTCGATTGGATCTGCCCGAAAAAGGAGCTTTTGAAAAACAGCAAAAACAATTTAAAAAGGTATTTAGGAAAAACAGGTAAAAATCACAGAAAAGATAAACAAATCGTCAGAAAATGAAGAATGAAGAAGGTAAATTAAAAACGAACCGCCATTTTTAAGGGGATACGAATACGAGTCGAATCAGCACCCGATAACGTCTAAACTCCAAACAGAAAAAGTGCTACAGCCGTTTATCTGAAGCGTCAAAAATTTCTAAATTCTTTTTAAAAGCAGATTTAGATGTAGTACAATGCAAAAACATGGAAACCACTAATCATTTTGTTTTCAACTCGAATATGCGTGAAAAAAAAACGCCACAAAACCACTGTTTTTACATCGGATGGGAAATAAACTTTTTTCAAAGATTCTCTGAAGAGCCAATGAAACATAACAAACGATATGTATTTTGTTCTTCATCCGGATATCTCAATTTTGGACAAAATTATAGCAAATATTCATTATTTCACTTTTACACAACTACAAGTGTACGATGGGTGAAAATATATTTACCTGAATGAATAATGTTATTAACAATTTGACCGAAAGAATAACGTTATAAGATTTTTCCGAACTAAAAACAGATAAATTGAAGATAAATCGTTCATTTCCCTGTCGTGTTTTCCGTAAAAAGATGCATCTATGAATGATCATAGTTACTCATGATTATAATTTGTATCAACTTTCCATTGCCAATACCATTTTTTGTAAGATTTTAACCGAGCGGCGATTTCAACGAAATTTCTAAAATTTTCATGAAAAATGTGTTTAATAAATTTCGAAAAATATCAAAATATTATAATAAAAAGACAAGAATTCTTCTGGCGATTTGGATATTCCTGGCGAGCTGGACATCAGATATTTTCTTATTTCGAATTTATAGACTTTTTGTTACGTATCGCTTAACTAGTTAGACAATTTCTTGTTAATGTACAAATTTTTTGTCCACCAAAATCCAGGTTTTCAGACTGGGAACCTTCAAATTGTTCACAATGTAAAATAATGTATCGTTCGACATTTAATCAATGGGATTTATTTTTTCAGCATTGCTCGTTTGAGTATACGGCCCAAACTAAGCGAGTAAATTATTTGAGATTTTCTCTAACGTGCTAATTGGACAAAAAAAATTCTCTGACTAAAATAGGGTAGCAACATACATTGGCCTCATAAGAGTTAATTGTGACTGAAATTTAATACAAACCTCAAATCTGTAGAGTCGACTCGGCACATCGACGGCGGTGATATCGGCCAAGCTGGCAAATTGAGCATTGTGATGATCCTTGAGGAAGGACAAGGTAGGAATAATGCCGTCGGGTGAGACTAAAAATTCAAGTTCATCTCCAGCTGCGATTTGGACTTTTTGTACATATTTTGGCAAGCATTCGGAAACGTAGCGGCCAAAGTCCTTGAGCGGGACAAGAGCATCCTGATTTATTTTGCGAACGGTAGCTGTGGGAAACGGTAAAAAAAATTTCGTTGACGCAACCAGGAAACGATAACATCTATAATTTTTATGGACGAATACTCACGACGAGATTCTTCTGCGGTTTCTGTTGAAGTTTGACTGTATCTGAGGGAAGGAGCGATCGAAATATAACCTAAAAATTCGAGGTTATAGATGTCAATTTGTTACATAATATTTATAATTCGTGGTGTTTCAAGATCTTGTAGTATTTACGTTGCGGTGTCGATTTGAGGGCGACTCGCGCTGACGACAACAAATTATTTAACACGATCGAAGCCATGGCCTGGTGATCAAATGGGGATTGAACGACAAAATTCTATCATACAATCCACTGAGTGTTACAACAATTTTTTTTAACAATATATTGGAGTATGGATTCTCCCCCCGTGCTGCTCAGTTGATAAACGAGAAATTGTTGTCGCGTATTAGTTGGTGGCAAGAGAGAGGGGAAGCGATCGAGAAGAATCTACCAATCGGTGATTTTTCTCTCCAAAAATCACGTCACTTGATCTCACTAGAGGCTATAATGTTTCGACATGTTCCCCCACCATTAGTACAATTTCCGTAACTTTTTTTCTAGGTTAGTTTATCGAAAAGCCGACGATTGTTTGGGTAACTTATGTGATTTACCAACTTGAAGCACAGATTTAAAGTGTCTTTAATCGGAGAATTCGTCGGTTTTCATAACTTACAGTTGTACGCACGAGTGTATATAGTAAATTGTACCTAAATTATAGCGACCTTTAAATAGTTGATCGAATTATTAAAACAATGAGAATTGCCGTCGAAGGTTGTGCTCATGGTGAGCTTGAAATAATATACACAACGCTACAGGAGATTGAAAAGTCTGACAACAAAAAGATAGATCTTCTAATATGTTGCGGAGATTTTCAATCGACCCGAAATCTTGCTGATTTATCGTGTATGGCTGTGCCAAATAAATACAAGGATATGTGCTCGTTTTATAAGTGAGTTTTTAACCTATACGAAAATTTTCATTCTTACCGATTTATTCTCCAAATGGTTACTCCATTCTTTTTTTAAGTTCTTATTTAAAAAAATATAATTACTGCTACGTGTCACTATTTTTCCGAATAGTATAAAAATTTGGTTTCTAAATTTATGGGATTCCGTTGATTGTGATTGACTTCTCGGTGATACAAAATTTATAAATAGTATTTTATTGTGAAAAATAAATTACAGATATTACTCGGGTGAAAAAATCGCACCTGTTTTGACCATTTTTATCGGAGGTAATCACGAAGCGTCTAATTATCTTCAGGAGTTACCTTACGGCGGTTGGGTAGCACCTAACATTTATTACATGGGATACGCGAGCGTTATCACCATCGCCGGTATCAGAATAGCTGGAATCTCAGGAATTTACAAGAGTCACGATTGGCTGCAAGGACATCACGAAAAAGCACCTTACGATAATTCTACTATTCGCAGCGTTTACCACATTAGAAATTTGGAGGTTTTTCGCTTGAAACAGGTAGTTATTTACTAACAATTATTTTACCATTCAAATGCATTTGATTATTATAATTTTCTTAATTTTTATGTTTGTTTCAAATCAAATCTAGATTTCAAAACTGAAATTAAGTAGAATTATTATTTTTGGTTGAAACACTTTTCTACCTCCACAATTTTTTTATAACGGATTTCGAAAACCACTCTTATTTCATTAATTTGTACATCAGAGTAATTTCACCATAACAACAAATCCAAAATCCTTAATATAATTTCGGGTGCATGCTCGGAAATTGTAAAATAATAAAATTTCAAACACATTCGAGATTTTATTGCAGAATCTCAAGAAATTTTTCGAGTTTTTTTTTTAAAATAAAAGCATTTTCCGGAATACGAGAAAACCATAAAAGTTTTCCTTTTTCATAAATTGAAAAGGAACCAAAATTAAAAAAAGAATTTGAAAAAGTACCAAAGGCGTAGATCAAGTCCAGTTCTGACAATTTTGTAACAAAATTCTTCCAGCTGAGCGGTAAAATCGACATTTTTTTATCTCACGACTGGCCTAGGGGAGTAACAGAATACGGGAATGTGCAAGCGTTGTTGAAAATTAAACCATATTTCAAGTGAGTATAAAATTACAATAGAATATTTGTATTCGTTTACTTTATCTAGTCCACCATCGCTTGATGATTTTCTGCTCCATTTTTATCTGACTTTCATGAAAAATAAAAAATACAATTACGAACAACAAATAATGAAATTGTTTAAAAATAACAGAGAGGACATGGAGGCGAATGCGCTGGGAAGTCCGCCCTGTATGGATTTATTAACACACCATAATCCGTCTTATTGGTTCTCAGCTCATTTGCATTGCAAATTTGCGGCGGTAATACCAAAAGAAGAGGACTCTTCAACGCAGTTTACAAAATTCTTAGCCTTGGATAAGTGTTTACCAAAGCGAAAATTTTTACAAGTATTAGAACTAGCGCACGACGAAAATTTGCCAATAAAAATATCATACGATCACGAATGGTTAACAATATTATATTTGACGAATCACTTGTTGAGTATATCGCGCGGAGTGCATTATATGCCAGGTCAAGGTGGAAACGGAAGATGGATGTACACGCCGACGGATTCGGAAAGAGCGAGTGTATCACAAAAATTTCAGGACGATTTCATCGTGCCGGAAAATTTTGAAAAAACAGCTGAACCGTTCAACCCAGAATCGACACAAGGTCCGATCGAACCCCCTCGTTTGTGTATAAATCCACAAACCACGTGGCTGTGTGATAAACTTGGAATCGACGATCCATCAGCTTTGTTACAAATTATGAGCAATACGAAAGAAAATCCATTCGCGAATTCAGCCACCGAACGGACCCCTGATTCGAAAGAGACTTCTTTCAATTACGAGGACAATGTGATGAATTCGACCATGGACGAAGATTCTCTGGAAGAATTGAGAGACAGAACCTCTCTTTTGTCCGCGCTTAGCCCCGGAACTCACGTCAAAATTATCGGTAATTATCCTGCCGCGAAAAACCTCGACTTTCTCTTCGCGGAAGAGAAAGAAACTGACGAAAGTTTGCCCGAGTTGACCGAGGTTGATGCTGTGATCGATAAATCCGGAGAGACAACAACCACGGAACCGAATTGTAAAAAATTCAAACGACGAAATCATTCCCTCTATTCCGATACTGCGTGAAAAGGAAAACAAGGGATAATTGACCTCTCATAATGGTCAAATAATCAATTAACAATGTACAAAGTTTTTTTTTTTTTTTAAATAAAATTTTCTTTATTTCCAGCCCTGTCGTGAAATCTGAAACAAGAGTAATTCGATATTTTTAAGCACAACTCAAACGAACAATCAACGAACAATTTTGCCGCAATTTCGATCATCGGATAATGTAGTTTTCATTTTTTCCCTTAAATTATAGCTCCGAAAGAAAAAAAGTGTATCAATATCTCACTTTTGTTATTTATATTCGATTAGATAAAACTTCACGGAAAAATAAAGAATTCAAAAATTGTGCTAAAAAAGACAATGCTAGAATCGCGGAAAAAAATAAAAAGTAATACACGATCGAAAATAAATTGTGTGAATAAAAATGCGGAGTTCGATTTTTTATTGGGGTTATCTCCCCAACGGCGTGTTAGCCCGCTGGAACATCCATGTCCATTGGCAGGACAGTGAATGAGACCAAACGGGTGGATGGGATGCCAACCCCTACCGAGAGCCCAAAGCTTACGTTTTTCGATAAAATATTATAGAATCAAATTTATCGAAATATCCAAATAAATGTTTCATCGATTTTTCTCAATAAAAATATCAACATTTTTTAAAAAGTAGCAATAATGTTTTCAAATTGACGAAAAATTCCAAATATTGGTCGAAACGTTTAAAAAAATTAAAAATGATTATTTCGTCGTTGAAGAAACGAAAAAAGTTAGCAAGGGGCTCTTTACCTACCAAAGTCTTCATTCCTCTGGGACTTCAATTTCGCCGGCGTTGATATCGTCAATGACATCGTGCGGCGGTCTTCCCTCAACGGTGCAACCAACGGATTGGCAAGTGCCAAGAATTTCCTTGACAGTGCCGCTCAGTTGACGGGACATAGATCTCGGTTTCATTTCACGAGCAATGTGGATAACATCGTCGAACGACAAATTTCCACTGTGTTTTATGTTCTTTTGCTTCTTTCTGTCCCTTGGTGGTTCTTTCAGGGCTTTGATGACCAACGACGCGGCTGATGGCACGACCGATATGGCTGCTTGCCTGTTCTGGATGGTCAGCTGTACCGTGATTTTCAAACCCTTCCAGTCGTTCGTCGCCTTGGCAATGTCATCACCAACTTTTTTCGGCGACTAATCAAATTTTTATGTTCAAATTAATCAATTGAAATTTTTCAACATTTTTTATGCATAAGAATATTTTCAATGTCATTCGGTCAATTACCTACAACAATATCAATTTTAGTTCTTCGTGTTCAAGTTATTGATCTACTATTTTTGAGCGTATTAAGTTCGTTACAAGTTTTTCGTTCAGTTTCTTTGCTTAATGTTGTCAACATTTACGAATTACTTTGTTACAACAATGTTGTTACAAGCTTTTATAACGATTTTAATTCAGTTTTGAATTCAGATCGTAGATTTGCAATTCTTTTGTTTTTGTAATTATTACACAAATTTTTTTCAACTATCGAGAAATGTTTTCAATTTGTTTCTAGCGTATGACAGGGTCTCGCACAACCATGAAGAGACTATAGTATCCAAAAACTGGTAACTGAATAGCTTCGAAAATTGCTCTACCGATTTATTTTAAAAATTCCATGATCATCATATACGCATTTAATTATTGTATGCCACGAGATATTTTTAAGAACTCAAAGTTTTTAGCAAACAATAAACAAAATTTGCTTCGGAAGTTGCCATTTTTTGATATTATAAAAATCCGATATTTTCTTAAATATGATACATGTTCAAGGTTCGACCCTATTTTCGTGGCCATTTATGTTTCAGCTCGGTACATCTGGTCCTGGTTTGGTATTTTTTTTTTAATAAGGTGCCATTTTACGTCACTGTAGAACTGTCGACGACCGCATATTGGAATAAAAAAAATGTTTATCATGTTCGAAAAATGTACTCCAAAGGATTGCACCAAAAATTATTTCCCACCCTACCTCCGCTGAAAATTCAATTTTCCGTTTTACGGAAGTCGAATTTTCCGCGAAGGTGTTGTGTAAAATAGTATACGCTACACAGCAGTGAAAAAAGACTATTTCAAACAACAAGATTGCCACCCTCGCCTTTAGCTCTGATAACAGTTCTGCCCACGGGCTGAGATAGTCTACTTTTCCTCGCTAATAGCGTAATATACTATTTTTTTCTCCAACCCCTTTCCCTCTCTCTTTCGGGTATGCCTCCTCAAGTAGGTACTCAAGGGAATGGATCGGTCACCGAACCTCACCTTGAGCTTTCGAAATTGAAATTTTTTAACACGGCTTGACTGATTACAAAACAGCTGTGAGCCTACGCAGGACGATGGCAAAAATGCGCTTAGACTTTTTCTAATCGGTCGAGCCGTGTAGAAAATTTCAATTTCGAAATTTATAGCTCTTGCGCTCATGGCGGCGCGAGATACCGACTGAACCATTCCCTTAAATTTGCATTCTAGTCAAAACCTGGCAACATCATCAAGAACTTTTCCATTTACTTGCAATGTTGTAATTGATTCTGATAAATCAGAACTGTTCCAGAAAATACGAATATTTTTTCTTACCCGCTTAGATTTAACAAAACTACCGCTAATAATGATTTCGCCTATCGTTTTAATTCAAAATGATTTCGGATAAATCTGGTTCGATCTGGCGGTAGAACAGTTTGACAACGATACGATAGATGAAGCAAAGTAAACATTTAACATACTGTAAAATAGTGTTAGAAAAGAGGGGTAGAAATAAATGATATAGCTTACCAAACCAAGAGGACCGATTTTCGGGGCGAGAGAAGAAGTTGCTCCAACTTCACCACCGACGCATCTCAAGTAAACTGTAAAATATCGAATTCGATAGGTTATGTCAAGTCACATGTCACCAAATATTTATCTCCGTCGAACAATAATTATATATCGAAAAAAATACCTTTCTTGATCTCATTGGGATCGAATTTGGGAGGCATGATGAAATTTTTTCAAGTATAAAATACTCGGATTAACCGGATGAAATACGATTATAAAATCGTCGGCACGGAAGGAGACCGCACTCACGAAACTTTGTTTCGGAAAGAACGGGACAAATAGAAACTCGAACTATTCAGATTCTTGTAGAGGGACGAAAATTCCTTTGAAACATTCATCATAAGCGCCACCGTAACAATTGAGGAAAAGTGAACAACTAACATGTTTAAATTTTGAGGCGCGTTCTCTTTTACCGATTGTGCCATTGGTTACATTTTAATTCCCGCAGCGATGTAACGCAATCAAATAATAATCTGCGTTATAAGTGATTGGTTAATCATTTTTAAATATTACAATTTAACTGGCTGATATTTTGATACAAAAAAAATCATTTCCACTTGCTGACAATAACGATTTGAGGAGAATATTTTTTGTTAGAAATACTTTATCGAAAGTGATTCCAGTATATAGTTATACATTTTTTTCAAATAATCGAAAAAACCTCAAATTGGAGTATATTAGAGTGCGGCAGCAATCAACATGTGTTTTCTTCTATATATCGGGATTTTTTTTTAATTGATCTATTGAAAATGAGACACAAACGAAAATAGAATGACCCAGTAAAGCACGTACTCGTATGGTATTCTAATACGATCAGCTTTCAAATAGACTTTTTTATTCTTAAAGTTGCAAGGAAATATATGCAAGTACTTCGTGAAAAAGTAATCCTCTTAAAATTTGACTTTCTAAAAAAATAATTTAGCGGTCGCTCCAGTCACCTTACTATATATTTTTTCTAATGCCGGGTAATGTCGCAAGTAAATATAGGAGCATTTCATGAAACTCTAAAATAATATGCTAGAACTTCATGAAAACGGAGTTCTTCCAACTTTTGAGCTTTCTGAAAAATTTATTATTTCTTTAAGGATGTATGTAAGGTCAAATCCGCAGTACATCTATTTATTTTGTAAGGTTAATTTTTATGTCGAAATGTCAATGCCGAATCATTTGTGTTTGCA
>JABSMR010009151.1:0-11848 GCA_018902295.1 Dusona sp. PSUC_FEM 10030013 | reverse complement strand
GACAAAGAGGGGGGGGGGTAGCATATACGTCGTCCTGACGTTTTTGGTATTAAGAGGCGTGTAACGTTATTGGTGTCGACCTCGACATCTCGTTTTCTTTATACACGTGTCTCAGTACGTATACACCCAACAGTTACGAAGCAAAAGGGCTTCGTACCATTTATTTACTCCCTTAGAATAAATGTCAGTGTGCCTTTTTGATGGCTAGCAGCTGATGTATGCGTTACGGGCGTGGGAGGAACGAAAGAGCTCAAGATAAAGGAGGGAAGAGGTCCATAAGGAGAGAGCAGTGGAGACTGAAACAGCGGAGGGATCGTGAAGAGAGGACACCGATGATTTCCCAAGAGGCCAACGGCAACGACTCTTCCTCATCCTTCTCTTTCATGCCCTGCCCTCTACATCTTTTTTCCATGACTTTGTCCTTCTCTATCTCTCTCTCTCTCTCGCTTTCTCTCTTACTCTCTCTCATCTCATAAAGCTTCTATGATACTCTCGTACTGCCACCCTATTATATAATAACGCTAACAATACAATAAATCCTAAATTGTCAATACTGACATCGAATATTCTATATTGCAATTCGTTATGGTCCTCAAAATAAGAGGTTCGAGAGGAAGATAAGAATCTTCCTCTCGAACTAAACGTTTGATCGAAAAATCCTATAAATATTTCTACCTTCAAGCCATTTTTCCCAGCCTCCTGCAAAGCTCATTTCATACACGTGATCATTTTGATATATTGGGGCAAAATGAAATAAAATTTAACGTCTTTCCTTTATGAATTATTGAACGCGTTTCATATGTTCGAAAGTAGATCGTAAATATTATTTTACAATTTTTTTGAATAATAAAAGTCCGGAAAATGTAGTTTCTTTACTTTTATGAGAACCATCGAATTCACATATATTCCATAAAACTTATTACAGGCAAAGCTCCTCAGTTGAACGTTGACCAAAACTTCTCTTGCCCAAATATTGGCTAAACTTTTATTTTACCCACAACGTGAAAATCAAATTATTGTGGTTGATTTAGTCATTTCTGTGAAAAGTTAAAACCTGTGGGCAGGCTCAATTTTAACCGTCTGACCGTTGCTCGAAGTATCTACTGGCATTTAGTTGTGTGGGTTTGTTTGACGGTAGGGGAAGTATTTCAGTACCTATATTACCAGTCGATGGCGTTTCTTCCCCGTCCTCTGTTGCCGAAGGATCGGGACACTTTGGACCGAAGTTCACATACCTTCTTTGCCCCTCTCTCCTCCTCTATCTCTATTTCTCTCTGTTCCTTAATTAGGTGTGGATCCAGAGCTGGAACCTTTGCCCGAAGCACGTTCGAGTTCCTCGATTGTTGTTCGTCTCACACGTGAGATAGACAATGTACCACACATGTATACGTATATATTTATCCTTATTATTCTCATATACTTATGTATATATACATATGAGAGATACAAGTAGTGATTATAGTAGTAATAGCCAGTATCGTACGGGCAGGCGACGCTTTCTAGGGCCCCAGGACACATTTCTCTCCTCTTACTTCTCAGTTTCTCACGTCTCTCCAACAGTCTTCTCTTATCTCGAGACGCCAGCATACCTTCTCTCACTTTCTCTGTCTTTACTCTCTCCTTCTTAGTTTCCACCCCCTTCTGCCCCTCTCTCTCTTTTTATCACTCTCTCTGTTTCTCTCTCTCTCTCTCTTTCTCTCGTGCTGTTGTTCCTTTTTACCTGTGAGTCATAATGTTTCTCTCATGGCTAGGGTGCACATATTAGAGAGTTACCTATATGTCACTGGACGTAATATGAACTCTCGACCAGAGAATTGAACACTCGTTCTATACAGCGGCGAGAGGATCGTATATTACAGGCAATATAAAGCGTTAGATACGGTTAAGTCAAAGGGTTGGATATGTTTCGTCCAAGGTCTCGATTTACCTTAGCGCTGAAACCCTGTGCTGTCAGGCGATACTCTGCATTATATTCTATCGACAATATCCATGAAACACGATATCTAAGAGTGGATGGGCAATTGTCTAATCGGGTGGAGCAGGAGGTGACAAGTGTAGAAAGTTTATCGGATTAACAATGCGTACTGAGCACCTTAAATATTATTTGTTTCTAATAATAATTTTGTAATAAATAAATTGTGTAATAATATTTCATTGGTTATTTTTTTAATTCAATAGCTCGTTGTTGCAAAGAAAGAAAAATGAGTTCCTTTGACTAGATTGTTTGGATCGTTTGGAAAATTTGCAAAGTCTTTATGGAAAGAAATTGTAATCCTGTGAAAATAGCCGGCAACTCGGAGTGTAGAAATAAATATTGGTATGTTTGTCACTCGCTTATCTCCGATTACCTTCCCACTGTGACATTTTATCCCAAGGCTATAAAATCCAGAAAGGTGAGTATAATCTTGAAACACGAGACTTGTTATTTCGATTAACCAACGGGAAATATACGATTAGCCAAGGCGTGTACAAATTTACCCAAACCCTTTGGAATCGTGCATGGGGGAAGCGAACAGTTGCGGCAAGAGTTTCTGTTATGTGGAGAACGAGTTACGAGGGAGGACAAGTGCCTGGAGGTGGCTGTATACCGGATGTTCCAAAAGTTGTATCAAAACATTGCAGCCAATGAGGTTATGCAATTCTGAGGTGAAAAGTTTTCGCCTATTTTTCTCTCCGATGTACCGTTAACGAGGTATTGATTAATCGGAGATAACCGATGCGGTGGGCTTTTCCCTCTCTTTCCTCGTTATCAATGGCACTGCATCCGGATTGGCTGTTATTGATTTAAGAATATGTGACAAATGGTACATCGGAGAAATAAAAATCGTGAGAACTTATATCTTCAGAATTTTGCAATCTGCTTATCCGCAGTAAGTCTTGAGCGTAACATTTGGTACATTTGGTGTTCTTTGTGTTTAAAGTCATTAATGCAAGCAGAGGTAGCAATTTATTTGCTCCGAAACGTTGCAAGAAAAGAGGAAGCATAATTTTCTCTAAAAGTTGCCTTCGCAAATAGGGTTTGTAATTACTTACCAAGAGAAACGTAACGAATAGAGAATGAAAGAGGGGGAAGGTCGTCAAGATTCCAGAGTGTGAACTCAGGTGTATCTGTAACTGAGCTTGTTCCCACGAACAGGAGAAGAGCAAGTGTTTAGTGTATAAAGTGCGAGAGCGAATAACAAACAGAGGAGGAGGCGCGTATAGATTGGACGTTGCGATATTCCACGCTAACGACACCGAGGCCACGGTAATAAGACGCGATAAGAAGAGAGCTGCGGGAGAGTGCGGTTAAGAGAGGGAGGAATGATATCAAGCACATCCTGGGCAAAATGGTTGCAACGTTACGCTGCTTTTCCGCGTTATAACTGTGATGCCAGTAGAGAGTTGGTTTTGCGCTAACACGAGACCTGCAATTGGTGAAACTAGTGGATTCTGCCAGAAACACTGCTGGAACAAGGACGTGGGTGGGATAGAAAGACAGGCCGCGGTCGCGCTTATCAGGGAACGGCTAAATGGAAATGGGCATTGTGAGCATGCATAGATATATACTCTTTATCTTTCTCTCTCTCCCTCTCATTCTCTCTCTCTTTCTCTTTTGTTCTCCTTCCCATCTCTCTTTCCCTCCTCCTCGTACCCTACCGCCCTCTCTCTCTCTCTCTCTCTCTCTCGCTCTCTCGCTCTCCCTCTTACTCTCTGCTTCTGTACCACGTCGGAATCTCGTTCGAACGGCGAGGAATCCAAATGGAATCTACCACGCGCATTCCACCAACCACCCACCCCCTTACAGCCCCTAGAGGATAGCGATACAATTTTGTTCGTTTTATCAAAGGTTCTAGGTGGTGAGGTTGACTAAAAGAATAAAAAAAAGGGTAAAAGTATCAAAAGTAGAAAAAGAAGGTTATATCGAACGCTTATTCTGGTGGAAAGGGGTTACCACTCCCGTACCGATAACTCCCGATATTTACGACCGCTGAGCAAGGATTAAAAAAGAGTATAGAACCCCAACTCTTCGTATTCATTCTCATTTATTACACACGTCTATATATTCTTTGTTTCACGCCATTATTTACCAACCCCCTACCCTGAATTCGGCTGACATTTGGGAATTTTGATTCCCCAAGAATAATCGAGAGAAAGCCTGCAAATATCGATGAAGATTCCATCCATTTGATCGAAAATTTATTCCATGCTATTCATTTTATTTCATATCTTTGAAAATGTATTGATTTCTTCTAAATTCTAATCACGCATTAAATTCATAGTTTTTATTTATGATTATATGTTCAGTTTATCCTCCTCTGATTCACATCAAATGTTGATCAAGGACGTGCTCTTGAATTCATTGGGATTGTAAACACCCTGACAGTTTTTTTTAATATTTCCAAAGGCTGTATCGAATGACCTTTTTTTATTTACCGTAGTATTCATGTACCCTGAATAATTGATTTGAAAAATTGATGTCGTTGAACATTTTATTATTACTCTGTCAATAGATTTTTCATTACCGGTTTATTAGAAATATCTCGACGAAAATATTTGAAGAATTTTGATATTTTTGCAATAATAAATGTTCATTTATGAATGAACAAAAGTTTCATTAAACTTGTCCGAATATTTGGTTGCGTTGGAGCAGCGAGAAGCATAAAATTAATTTTGTGAATGATCTGATACTCGTATGTAAATGTGAATGTATTGGATGAAAGGCCGAATGAAAATGAGAAAATCCAAGCCCAGTAGGGAAGCAGGCAGATGACCTATCTCGTTTGGGATTTCGATATATCATCTATCTTTGTTTTTCTTCGATTCTCTGCGTATCCTGGTTTTCTAACGACGTAATCTAAATTCCGCTAGCAGATCATGTGGCTCACTTGGTATAGACAACCTCTTTTGCTTTTAACTATATATTTCACGTTCTCATGTTCTTATTGAGGGGGAGATTCGATTGCTGTTCGCTAATAAAAGCTGAGAGTGTATCGCAGTCGTTAAGGAAAAGTAGAAACAAAAAGAAACAGAGAAGAAGAGAATGCGAAAAAAGACAGAGGGCAAGAGAGGAGGGGCAGGAAATTGGAGGAGGACAAAGAGAAAGAGTAAGAAAGGAACGGAAGAAAAGCGAAAAAAACATTATACAGAGAAAGAGAATAAAAAAATAAAATCGAAAAGGAAGAGTGAAAGAAGACAGACCACAGGGGAAAAGACAGAGTGAGAGAGGGAGAGAGCGAGAGAGAGACCAAGTGGAGTAGGAGAGCAGAAACATAAAAACACAAACGATGAAAGATATAAGAGAATACGAAAGACCGACGTGTGTTGGTTTGTTTGGTGACTTGTACGAACGCAGTCACTATTATTGATATCACCACTCCACGTTAGGTACTCTTGTTGGAATTCGATTCATTGATTGGGAGATGCTCTTTCCTCTCGAACCCTCCCATCCTCTGATCTTACTTTATTCGAATTTCGCTCTGACAAAGCCTCGCTCTCTCTTTCTTTATCTCTTTCTCCCTCTCCTATTCTTCGTATTATCAGGTTTGCACTATTCAAAAGAGTCCGGAGCTTAATATGCAGAATCCGAAACGTGCAGATCTGCATGATTTTATTCATCGGCTCGAATTCACAAGGGATGTTGTCGAGTAGATTAGTGACATCTCCAATCTCATGCCAATATAAATTCCTGAAGGAAATATTCGTCGTCAATTATTTTATATGATTTCAAAGCGAAGGCGAGAAGGAGGCATTGACTTATTTTGCTAAATCGGAATTCTCACGTAAGAAAGAGGAATTGTAATCTTACAAAACTTATTAAATTCTTCGGAATCACACGGAATCTTCAATCTTATTATATTCAAATTTCGTGCTTAATTTTTCTTTACAATTAAAATTAAAAATTATATAAACAAATACTTCATAATTAAAATCAGAAATAATCAATGTAATTATACGACCATTACGACTTTTTAAGGATAAAAAATAATGAGCAAGCAATTTGCCATCTGTACAGGTTTTTTTCAGCCACCACATCATGAATTCAATGAAAAATTTATTGCGCGCTCAGCAATTAATTTTTCAGCTACTCGATGCATGTTACATTCGATCAATTTGACCGTACCGATGGTAAAGTGCACGAGTAATGCAAATTTTAACAGTTCGTTTATTTCAATGTACGCGCCAGAGTTATTTATTTTTTTTTTTTATTTCTCGTTTTTCATATGCATGCGCAAATTAACACCTTTAAAAGAGTGTAATAAAAAATGGGTCCTGTAGAAAACTCGTAAGGAGTTCTTGACTCGATTCTCACACACAAGTCATGAGGGACCTCTCAGGCTTAACTAACTTATAAACGTTTTACGTTTGTCTAAAAAAGGGGGAAAAGTGACCCTGTGGATCACTCGAACTTTTGAACTCTCAATTACACACAGCAAATTAAATCTGCACTCGAAATTTTCCAACATTTCGAAACGTTTAAAATCACAAATGTAACTCACAACATTAATTATAAAACCTCAATGAATGCTATAATTATTCATTATTTTTACGAAAGTTGATAAATATATCAGCATAGATAGTTTAATTTTGAACAGAAAAGTTCTTATGCGCATCTTTGTACGATGTACCGTTTTCGAGATATCGACGAATTGATTAGAGCCAACCAAATGCGTTGTTGAGAAGGAGGGAGAGTGGAAAACGAAGTCCTTCCTTCTTTCATAGGACTGCAGTAAATAGTGCTAATCGGGCTTGCCACACCCACTCCTTCTAATCAGCGTTCCGGATTGGCTACGTCTAATTGTTTAATATCTCATTACTCGTGGATCGGAGAAAAATATGGCAAAGGATTATTCTCTTCATAATTTCATGATCTAATTCTAATCCTTTGTAGAGTATACAGAGATATAGAGTAAATAGAGAGTAGAGATAGAGAAACTTTTGGAAAATATTGTATGCATGAATATTAAATAGCTAGGCCGCAAATTAGGGGCACGCGAAAACGCACATACGAAACGTGTGAGCTTCGCCAGGACGTTACGAATGCACTTTGGCGTTCGTAATGAGTATGTGGTACTCACTGGGCTATGCAAGATGATCCCTAGCAACTTTGGTCAAGTAACGAAATTCCACGTTGGAACTAAACACGATTGCTAATCTTCCTAGAATACTAAATGTAATGATTGATGGGTTTTCGGATGAACCATCACGAAATTTCGAATCGAGTACGAGTGATATTCAATTTTAATGTGTTCATCTACGAATCTGGGGTGTCACGTTGGACGAATTGATGGTTCGACACTGTAATTAATTCATTGCTCTTTTGGCATGCGTCACGAAGTAACGCACTGTCTCGTCTTGACGAATATTTCAATTTTACTGCACATTTCATTTTTTTCATATGTAAAGTTAATAATTCAAATACACATCATGCGGGTGAACTAGTGGACCAGATGTAAAACGAACGTGAGATCTGAAAAACTGCATCCAATTCTGACGTTTACTAGAACTTGTATCATAGAAACGACACTCAAAATTCTAAATGTGTTTGAGTTATTGTTGATTCTACTAATAAAGACTCCGGATTACGGTACTAACTAGAGGACATTGCAATAAAAATAATTGCACATTCCAGTTACAATTACTATCCGCTATGACATTAATATGTTATGCCAATAATTAGTGTATTTCAATAACACTTTTTGTTTATTTGGCATGCTGATTACGCCTTCCCAGCAACAATCATCGGCCGAATCAAATTTCATGATTTACATGGGAATAAAAGAATAGTTTGATGAAAAAGTTCAAACACCTAAATTCAAAAACAACACTATTTCGCAATAGAAATTTTTCCAATAAAGCCAAAAATATTCTAACCGAAAAATGTCAAGTTTTGAATTGAAAGTGGAGCTCTCTTTTTTCACTGGAAAAATACTGAATTTTTTATTCCTTCCGATTCGGCTAATTTCGTTCAATATATATATATGAAAAATTAAAAAATCTTTTTATCCCAGAACCGGGGCCGAGGGAGTTGGGGAACGTCCGCTCAGGAAATTGTGACATCGTATATTGTCTAGGAGCAAGTCCCTGATGGGGAGCTTTCGTGACAGTGTTCGGTGAGCTTTTCATATGTTTCGTAACGATGTACGGGTGGCATTGTACATAAGGAGGCGCATGAAGAAAGAGAAAGAGATGAGGATAGTGGCAGAAAAAAGAATAGGAGGAAAAATACAGAAAGCTACTGAGGTGTCATGGGACGTAGACGGAGAAACTGAAGCTTGCAAAGCCCCTCGACGAACGAGGAAGCTGTTTCTCTCAAGGGACCGTGGAGAGATCGGGTGCCATGACAAAATTACCTGACCGTTCTTTTTTCATAGTTTCTTATCCCACGAGGATGTATACATATACCTCGAAATTCACTATGTATATACACGAACATATACAGTCAGTAAATTTATCATGAAACTGAATAGACCCGACGACCTTAGTACGTAGGCAAGATATAAATTTTCCGAGGGTCGGCCAGATCCACCTCAAGCATAGAACATAATTGGAGAAACTGAAGCAATAAGAAGGAAAATTTTTCCTGTAACGAAACAACGTTACAGCGAGTAGATTGCAACGAAGAGACTTACTTTAGAGGGAAGTGCGGTTGGACCGGTGTGAGGGGGGGGGCGGGGGGGGGTCAGGTGGTTGAGTGACGAAGACTTCCGATAAACGTTAGAGTGGAAAAGAGCAGGGCGAGTATCAACGACGAAAAATTTAGCAGTAAGCTCCTTGGAGAACGAAGCTACGTGAGGAAGCGAAGCATAAAAGTCTGGGCAATTCTCTTTGGTATACGCGACGAAGAAAAAAAAAGAACGGAAAAAAGCCGTTGGTCTCGTGACGGTTCTGTGGACGCTGCTCGTTTTATGTACGCCTCTTTGACCCAACCACAACGGTACAAAAGAACAACCTATTCCTCTTCTTCAGCACTGGACAGTAGCTGGTCTTTTTTAATGTAAATATAGGTATATGCAGTCTTTCTCATTCCCTCTTCTTCGTCTTGATTTCCAGTCTTGACTCCCCCGTTTTTTTTCCGTTTTCGCAGCAGAGAATCCGCTTTTGCAACAACCAAGAGTTTCAACCATCTCCCCCCCTGCCCTCTCTGCATCGTAAGAGCCTCATCCTCATCCTCGAGCGTCTACGACGTCGCGCCCGCCACCCTCGTCCTTTCATCTCCGCTGCCTCATCTTTCTCGTCTGGCGGTTCTTTCTTCCACGAGTACGGACTTTTGCCCCCCCGCCCTCCTTTCCACCTCCTCCACTCTCTCCTGAAGCGCCAAAGCCCTTCTCCCTTTTCGTGTACAAACGACCAGTAAAGTTTTCATCGTGAAATTTTCTACCCGTTTCTTTTTGTCGAGCAAACGAGAGCCGAAAGACAAAGGGATCGGGTCCGAGGAAGAAAGAATTTCTTTCTGTGCTTCTAAGAGAGGATCTCAGCAGAAATTCGGGAAAATTATAGACAACGAACGAGACTAATTGTGCTTGGGATTGTGAATGTAAGTACTCAGTTATACTGATAACAACTGTGGGATATGCTGTCCATTCCGATGAATTCTTTTTTGATTGAAAAAATATTTGAGAAAAAATTGAAAAACGTTACTTCGCGTATAAAAATCTCTTTGTTTACAAAATAATTAAACATCCGAATATTACTTCGGTCGAATCTAATTTGGGCAAAAATCATTTCAATATTATATCATGTTCGAAAACCTCTGAGATTCAAATGTTACTCTTTTTATTGGGAAACTTTTCAATTGGAACACAATAAATTCTTATTCTGGAGGCATTTGACAAAGTGGCAGAGGGAAGGGTGGAGGGTGCCAACCGGTGGAGTAAAAAAGTACTACAAGTAGATTCTCAAAGTGATAAAAGACGTGCTATCGGTGGTGAGATTGCACCTGGCAGTGTGCTAGCCACTTTTCGATCTGGAAAATATAGCCATAGAGAGGAGGGATTGAAATGGCTGGAAAAAAGGGATGGGGCGAGAGACGGAGGAAGGAGAAAGCTATGGGGATGAGTGAGTGAGGTAGGGATGTCGAATAGAAGAGTAGAATAGAATACAAGAGGATCGTATCTACGGTCGTGGAATAATAATGATTTACATAAATCCGTGAAACGTTTGTATTCCCACTTGGCACGCGATGTTGGGAGGGGGTAAGCGGATGGGGATGGGGGGTGGTCTTTCAGTGGCATTGAGAGAAAGACATAGAAAAGCGAGAGTAAAGTGTGAGAAAAAGATATCCACGAGTTACCTATTGGGGGATCACGTTCTGACCGTACAAATCGTATCTCGCGAAGAGAACTGTCTTTCTCTGTGTGTGGGGTCGAGAAGGGGTTGGAAAGAGGGAGACTCTCATCGCCATTGAGAATGCCAAACACGGTGCGCCTGCGGCACGGAAGATAGGGGTTGGAATTGGGGGTTGTGCACGAGAAGGGAGAATCTGGGGGACGGAGGATGCCGAAGAATGCAGAGATTGAAGAGAAGACGAGACGTGGTTAGGGGATCGAGAGAAAGAGGAGACGTAAAGGACAAGAAAGAGGCATGGGGAGGAGGAAAAATGACACGATGCAAAAGAGAAAAGTGACGTTGAAAATTGCGTGTACTACTTGTATATAGACATATGTCAGATATAGGGAAAAAGGGTGCTGCAACATAACGGCTGGATGAGTGCAACGATGATGCGCGACGTCAGGATGAGTTCGGTCGAATGCAGAAAAGAGCCGACGCCGCTGGTCGCCCATTCTCTCTTTCTCCCCCCTTCTTTCTCTCTCTATCTCCTGTTCGTATGCTACATGCTACATACTATACTGCTTCATGGCACATTGGTCTGTGAAAAGGGCTACAAAGAGAGACAAAGAGGAAACGAGAAAAAGCGTATGGGGAATTCCATATGGAGTCTAACAACTCGGGTTTTATATTTTTCTAACGATTGCCAGGGTTGTAGGGCTGTTTCGGTAAACGCAATTAACGAAAGCGAAGGATTTTTTGTAGATTCAATTTAGGAACTATGGTATTTAATTCGAAATTGAAGTAACATTTGAACTAATTTAGGTCAGAAGAATTTCCGTCTCGTTAAATATAAACGTTGATTTGACAATGAACCCAACGGAATGCCTTAATATTTATTTTCAATTTCTACTTTTATTTTCGATACAATTCTTAACTCACCGACCAAATTAACAGGCATGAACAAACATTTTTAATGAAAAAAATCTTTCCACTCGGTGCTGAATATCTCGTGCATAAAATGCAACGAAGCTGAACCCGCGAGGGAAATGTTTTGCAGTATCGAGCGCCACGACCGAATGCATTCAACATTGCCACCGTTGCATCTCTATGTGTTGGATGCGTCCGTGGCATTTCTACACTTGGGGAGGTGCAGTGGTTCGTGGTTGTTCAATTGGGCAGGGGTTTTGGGCGCGGGGGAAGGGGAAGATGACCATTTTGCTGGATTTCCACCCAAGCCATGTTCTCCAACTATGGTCGCAAGTAATTCCGCCTTTCTCGCATCCGAGTTTTACAGATCTGCACGCCGCTGGTTGCGTTTTTCTCTCGTGTATATCTCTGTCTTTTCGCTGACCGACCGCGACTATACCTTTTTCATTAAATCTTTCAGAAAAAACAAATAGCAAAGAGCAAAACAAAATGTAGAAAAAAATCAATTTCCAAACGACCAAACCGTTGTTGTTATCCAGTGCCGGTGACTGCATTACGAGTTCCAACTTCAGTGCACTGAAAAAAACGCATAGTGTTGAGAACGGAGGCGTAGTTGACTCAACTATGCCCTGAGGTTGGATACGGCGAAACCAATGGCGTAGTTGAGCCA